>CAOGCB011264781.1:0-12389 GCA_948266635.1 Cnidoscolus chayamansa | reverse complement strand
TTATCGTCACCTTATCCTGTTCAGGCCTCTGCCACCGCAAGACATGGATCAAACACCTTCTGCGAGAGAGCCAAGTCTCTTATCCCTTCCCATTTTTCTACTCGTGCCTGTTATCTTTCTCATCCTCAACCACATCGCTTCTATATCTTCAAAGCGGCGGCCTCTTCCTCCCGGTCCAAGCCCATGGCCTATCGTAGGCAACATCTTCCATCTTCACGAAAAGCCACACATCTCCATGACAAACTTTGCCAAACTCCATGGTCCTCTAATTTCATTGAGGCTCGGTACTCAAGTTGTTGTTGTTGGCTCTTCTCCTACTGCAGCAACTGAAATTCTGAAAAATCACGATCGTTTGCTTGCTGCTAGATGGACACTTAAAGTGCTTCCCCGCAAACTCCATGAACTTGAACGTATATCTGTTATTTGGAACCCCACATGTAATGACCAGTGGAAGTCCTTGCGGGCCTTGTTCAGGACCGAGCTTTTTTCTGCCAAATCAATTGAATCACAAGCCACTTTGAGGGAGAAGAAATCGTCGAAGATGGTGGAATTTTTTACTACCCAACAAGGCAAAGTAATCAATATTGGAGAAGTTGTGTTTGCTACTGTCTTTAATATAATTTCTAATCTTTTATTCTCCAAGGACTTGATTTGTTTGGAAGATCAAGGTTTGGCTAGTGGGTTGAAAAACTTGGTGTGGAGAATGATGGAGTTGGCCGCTGCTCCAAACATAGCTGAATTTTATCCCATCTTAGAAAGGTTGGATCCTCAGGGTCTAAGAAGAAAGATGTCAGATTGCATTGAACAATTGTTTGGTGTATGGAAAATTTACATCAAGGAGAGAAGAGAAAAGCATGTCAATAATGAATCTCCCAAAACAGATTTCTTGGATGTTTTTCTTTCCAATGGATTCGATGACGATCTAATCAATTGGTTGTTTGCTGTATGCAGACTCTAACTCTATCCCCGTTTATTTTAGCGTGCTATTTTTATTTTTATCCTGGTATACAATATAATACATTCTTGGTTATGATGATGCGGTGCAGGAATTGATTAGTGCGGGCGTAGAAACTACGAGCACAACAATAGAGTGGGCAATGGCTGAGCTTCTGAAGAACAAGCGAGTGATGCAAGAACTTGAGAAAGAGCTTGACATGGTAATCAACAGAAGCTCAATACATGAATCTGAAGTTTCTAAACTTCCATATATAAATGCAGTTTTAAAAGAAACATTGAGATTACATCCTCCTGCTCCATTTCTCCTTCCACATCGAGCTCCTGAGACTTGTGAAATCATGAATTATACGATTCCAAAAGGTTGTCAAATATTTGTCAATGTTTGGGGAATTGGACGAGATCCTTCAGTTTGGGAAGATCCCTTGTCATTTAAACCAGAAAGATTTCTGGGATCGAGCATAGATATAAAAGGTCAGGACTTTGAGCTATTACCATTTGGTTCTGGAAGGCGGATATGCCCAGGACTACCGATGGCTGCAAGGCAAATTCCATTGATTTTGGCCTCTTTGATCCATTACTTTAAATGGTCTCTTGAAAAGGATGAAGATCCTACCATGATAGACATGAATGATAAGTTTGGCGTAACATTGCAGAAGGAGAAGCCTATACTCATTGTTCCTACAAGGAAATCTTGAACTCCAGATTGCTTTTCTTTGTTCCTTTTATGTATTTGGAAAAAGATAGCAGAGAAATATGAGGAGCTTGCAGCATTATATTAATTTGGACATATGAAATTAACATTACATCTAACATAGCATGTAACTAAATTGAATTGGGCTTTAAGATATGAGCTTGATTCATCAATTTTAAAACAACATTTTAGTAAAATATTTCTCTTCTGTTTGTGTAAACCCAATACCAAAAAAATCATTAGAAATCGTGAAATTTTGCAAGTAAATGGGTTTGCCCACTAACCCTATCTTCATAACGACTCCACTAAATTTTATATTTATTTTTAAATATAAATTTGTCATATGGGTCATCCTAGTGCCAGACCCAGAATTTGATTTTCAGAAAAGCAGTCTCTCGTTATCAGCAACGGACACCCCACTACTGCCGTCGCCAAATTCACCTCTCCTTTCAATTCCACTTTCTATATTATAAAACCAGAAAATGTCATTACAAATTTGAATCACAAAATTCACTGATATTTATAAATAAAAAATAAAATACAACATGGGTTTTTATTATTATTATTATTATTGTATTTTAATTTTAATTGGAAGAGTTAGGTAAAATGAGACATTTATTCTCTCTAAATCATTTGGTTATGTAGCAGCGTAAATGTTTGATAAAGACCGCAAGTCTGTCCCTGTGAGTCTCAAAAGCTGACCCTGCGCATTCCGGACAGGCAACGCGTCTTTCTCGTACAACACCAACCTTTCTTTTTTTTTTTTGCCGAAAAAGGTAGAAAACGCGGAGATTTAGCAACAAATAACACCAAATTTACGTTCATATCACACTGCTACACGCATTTATCAAACTGGTACCACCTATTTTTTATATTGAAATTTGAAATAAATGGAGAGTTTGAATTTGTAGAGTAAATCGACGCTTAAAAACTGTCCATTTCCTTTTGCACAACCCTATCCAAACAGCCTTTTAAAGGTTTTGACTTCAACGCATTCTGCTTGGATACGCAACCCAACATTCTACGATTTGACCATTTTTGATCCCACCCATCGCATGGACATGGACATGGACCCTCAAAACTTCCGCGTTGATTCTTATGGATGTACAAGAAATACAGATATTCAACTTAATCATAGTTTTCGTTGCTGAAATCTTATAACAATATACCAAGTTGCTCAATTAACTTACCAAGCAATGAAGTATTCCCATGTCCGCACCTACTGGTGCAGGTTTTTATGACGGCTTTTACTTTTCTTGTACATGTTCTTCGAACTTTCCTGACTCTCTCTCTCTCTCTCTCTCTCTCTCTCTCTCTCTCCCTCTCTCTCTTTCTGCTTTTTGGTTGCCAAGAAGATTGAGAGAAGAATGAACGCATCTTTCCCATATGGTTATTATGCGATCTCTCTGCTTTTTTGTTCATGTTTCTTGGTCAAGTTTTCCGTCTCTGATCCACGAGCTACAGAGGCGGCTCGTATGTGCTCAAACAGAACAGCCACGGTGCAGGACAGGCAAATCTTTGTAGCAAATTTCTTAGCTACAATGGACGCAGTGACTCCCTTGATTGGGAGGCAACAGTTCGGAGCTGTTATAAATGGGACAGGTAACAATACAGTATATACCTTTGGTGAGTGCATGAAAGATCTTGATCAAACGGATTGCAATCTCTGTTTCGCCCAATGCAAGACTCAGATTTTGAGGTGCCTTCCTTTCCAAAGAGGCACTCGTGGGGGCAGACTTTTCTATGATGGATGCTATTTAAGGTACGACGATTATAATTTCTTTAATGAGACGCTGAGTTCACAGGACGAAACTGTGTGCGCAAATGGGGATTTTGCTGGTGGAAATAAGACTGTTTTCAGTGCTAATTCTATGGAGTTGATGAGGAATTTGAGTGTGCAAGCCGTGAGAAATGATGGGTTTTTTGTGGGGTCCGTGGATAGAAGGAACGTTTCTGTTTATGGATTGGCTCAGTGTTGGGAGTTGGTCAATGGGAGTGCTTGTGGGACTTGTCTTGCAAATGCTGTATCTAAGATTGCTAATTGTACTCCCAAGGAAGAAGGAAGGGTTTTGAATGCTGGTTGTTACTTGAGATACTCCGTTAACAAGTTCTACAACAATTCAGGTTCTCCAAACGCAGAAAGTGGAGGTGAGTTTGGATTTCCCAAATCCTGCTCTTCATTTTCTTTCTTGATCTTCAAGTTTGGTCATTCACTTTTAATATTCCAAAAACCTAAGGCTTTTGCTTGATTCTGTTATTGGGCGGTGGCTACCAGGACGCAGCCACTTGGCAGTTATACTGGCGGTGACATCTTCCATTGTGGCTGTGTTATTGTTCGTTGCAACATCTGCTTTCTTTATAAAGAAGAGAATTGCAGAAAAGAGGAGACGTAAGTGCGTTTGGTTGATATGGGATTGAACTGTGCTGTTTCAATTTCAGTAATTAGTATAAAGTTTGATGTGTTGCTCGTCTATAATGTGCTTCAGAAAGGAAGGAACTTGGTGCTCTACTAACCACACTGAATAATTCCAAGCTCAATTTCTCATATGAATCTCTTGAGAGGGCCACAAATTACTTTCACCTGTCCAACAAGCTAGGACAAGGAGGTTCTGGTTCAGTTTACAAGGTGAACTTGGTTTAAGCTTTTAATTGCTTTGTGGACAACCCTTGTTCCTTATTTCTGGAATTAATTCATATTTTCTTTTTCTTTTTCTTTTTCCCGGAATTGTCAATCAGGGAGTGTTGCCAGATGGAAAAGTTGTTGCTATAAAGAGGCTTTTATTCAATACAAGGCAATGGGTTGATCATTTCTTTAATGAAGTCAACTTGATTAGTAACATTGAACACAAGAATCTTGTGAAGTTGCTGGGATGCAGCATCACAGGACCAGAAAGCCTTCTTGTTTACGAATACATACCAAATCAAAGTCTTCATGATCATCTCTTTGGTTGTTGCTTTTATCTCTCAACTCGTTCTTGAACTTTTTTGCTGTTTTTCCGTAAGACCTCATGTATGACCTGTATTAATTTCATTCAGCTAGAAATAATGTTAGGCCACTGACATGGGAGATGAGGTATAACATCATATTGGGTACAGCAGAGGGCTTGGCCTATCTTCATGAGGAAACTGAGCTAAGAATAATACATAGAGACATAAAATCAAGCAATATTCTGCTTGGTGAGGACTTTACACCAAAGATTGCTGACTTTGGATTAGCAAGATTATTTCCACAAGATAAGACTCATATCACCACTGCAATTGCAGGCACATTGTAAGTTAAGGTGGTCTTTGCTCATTTTTTCAGTCTTTCTGATATCTCTTAATCAAAATGTTTTCAAATCTGTTCTCTCATCCATTTACTAAAATAATTCTCTGAATTTGCTTCTCGCAGAGGTTATATGGCTCCAGAATATGTTGTTCGTGGCAAATTGACTGAGAAGGCTGATGTTTACAGTTTTGGAGTACTTGTCATTGAAATTGTCTGTGGAAAGAGGAACAATGCTTTCGTTCAGGATTCATGTTCTATCCTTCAAATGGTAATTCTTTTCTACCAGCCAAATATTCACTTCTTAATTTGTAAGCCTGCAATTTTTCTTACCATTCCTTTTTTGTTCGCTGGAAAAGGTTTGGAACCTTTATGGAACTGGTAGACTGTGCGACGCTATTGATCCAATCTTAGATGGTAATTTTCAAGAAGAGGAAGCATCTCAATTGCTTCAAATAGGCCTGCTCTGTGTGCAGGCTTCTGCAGAACAGCGTCCAGCAATGTCAGTTGTTGTTAAAATGCTTACCAACAACCATGAAATTCCCCAGCCAACACAACCACCCCCTTTTCTCAATCCTAGTACTAGTTCAGAAATCATCCCACATTCTAAACCTGTCATTTCCAGTTCTCAGGCTGAGTCTTACACCCAGTCTTCAGGGAACAGCATGACTCAAAGCTGGATTGAACCCAGATAGAACCTGTTGCACTGACTTGCTAGAATTCTGCTTTCGGCTTTTCCTGATCCAGTTGAAGAGGTGTTTTCTACTTGAATAAGTTCACATTCCAACATGAGCTGGATCAATTTTCTATCTGACTCTATCAGCCATTATATTATAACAATCCTGTGTTAATATTACAGTGATATACGAAAGCATAACAACCTCATCTACAGCTGATGCACTGACTTGCATTAGTTCACCAGCTATACTCCGACAGAAAAGAATATTAGAAAAAGAAAGAACATGATGTACGAGTTTATTGTAATAATCATTATTTATCTACAAGATGGTGATATTTACTGTTTAGTGCAAAAACAAACACGTAGGCCTCCAACTTCAAGGTCAATAGCGGTAGGTATCTTGACTTTCTGGCATCTAAGCATTTAATAACTTCATTCTTTCATGAAAAGCCATTCTAAATGCGTTATGTCGCATCTTTTTTTTTCTGTATTTGGTGGTTCAGGTACTAACGTATTACAATAGTTATACGTATAAATATATGTATTTTATTATTTGATTGTGATAGAATTCATATATGACTGTATACTTTGAATAATTTATTAATAGAACGAAGATGAGTAACCAACTGAGTGAGTGATTACAAGTGAGTGATAATTAAAGACACAAGTTGAAGTTGTAATATACTAGGGAATGATTTTAGCTTCGATTAAGGAAATTTGTATGCAATATGTCTTGCAAGAAAATCAGAAAGTTGAATTGGATCATGTCCTGTAAAAGTCTTTCATTTATTCATCTAGATAGATTCATCTCTGTTTCATCTGTATTGTTCAAGCTAATCAAGTAACAATTCAACAAGATAAAATTATTTTTTTATATTAATTATAAAAATAATTCTTTCGAATCCTCCATTCCATTAAGAGTGTTGAATCATTCTTTTCAATGTTCACGAGTAAAATACTTTTAAATTAAAATAGATTGGAATTAACTCTTTTTTTAAATTAATTTAAAATAATAAAAAAATAGTAATATTTTAAGAAAATGAATTTATTTCATGCCAATTAAGCTCAGATAAATCAATGGTGAATTTCCATGTTTCCCTTTTAAGTCAACCCTTGAAACAGGGGTAGAATGGTAAATTCAAGTACAAAGAACCGCGTTTATTCTTTTCCTATTTGTTGTTTTTTTTCTTTGATGGGTTCAAACTTGGAAGTTCGACAGAAGTTCAAGTCTCTCTGTTGTAGTAAGTCTTGCTTATGACCTGTGCACCAATCTTTATCGTTTTGTTCTTATTCCTTTCAAATTAGCTTCTCCATCTCACTCTCAAACCTCAAGAATTCTCATCTTCCGCTTCTCTGATGCACAACAAGGTACGTATTAAAATTTCACTCAACCTTTCTTGATTCATTTCTGCAACTTAATAGTTTCTACTGTTTTTCTAGTTGATTTCTTCGTTGCAATAATTCAGAGTCCAATCTTCATCTTCTTTTCTCAGAATTCTACATTTTTATATCTGTAATCTGTGTTTCACTTCATGTTTCTGTTCTGGTTGCGTTTCGTGAAGAAAGAAGACGACAAAAATTCAATGAAAGTATTAAAATAAATAGGAAATTTGATCCAAACAACGAAATCTTTCTATGATCGTGATCCTGTTTAAGGGCAGAAAATGTAGAGAGGAGAGGATGTTAATATGCTTAGCTATCTAGAAATGAATGATTGGGCTTTTATTTTCTGTTACATCCCTGCTTTAAAGTACAGCAGTTGAGGTTTTATTTGGGTGGTTTCGATGTGAAATTAAACAGAGATAGCGTCATAGAGATAAGCGATGCTGGTGGTGGGGGCAAGCTAAGTTTAGTTGCCGTTGGTGGTGGCAGCGCAGCGACGGCGGGGTCCATATGAATATGGATAATTAAAAGGGTCGGCTGGGTCTTGGACTTTTTTATGTGGTGGGCGGGTGATTTGCATAAAATCAAAAGCACGCTAATTGCGTTTCTAGAAAACGTGGCATTGTTGTGTTTGCGCTGTATGTTGTAGTTAAGTTGTTTTCAGTTGAAATGTCAATTTTATGGGCCGAAAATTCTCCTTTTTTTATTTATTTTATTTGGTGTATTTTAATAATTACATTAGATCTAATGCCCCACCCATTTTGCTAAAGCCTACATATTGCTCAACAATAAATAAATAAACATTGTCAGCCTAGATGATGAATTGTAGATACATAGAAAGGATTGAGTTTGCTTCATAGTATGTAAGAGTGAGCTCAATTTTCCTGGTCAACATCCTGGATACAATTGTTTTATCTGAGAGGTTGATTGATTAGAGGATTAGGTGTCCATTTAATTGAAAGTTACAATTAAAAAAAGTAGAGAGAGAGCGTGAAGGAAGTCAACCCAGTGTGAAACCCAGAAACTCATCACCTAAGGACTAGAGCCTTCCTTTTTTGACTTGAGATGCTGAAACTGGGCAACCTTTTCTTGTATTGGCTGTATTACACCCATTCTAAAAATAAGTATAATAATAACTGATATGCGTGACGATCATTCAATAACCACGTATAACATACTCAATGTAGTTAGCTCTGCCATTTAGTTTGGTCTAATACTCATTCGTGTATGCAACAATTAATGTTTCAACCCAGTTTTGCAAAATCTTGCAAGCCAACTTTTACTTCGTTGGCATCTTAATTTTCCGCCTTTTTCAATCTAGAGTGAACATCTTTTCTGACTAGATTAAGATCTTTCTCTTGAATCTTTGTTGATGCATAGCTTCTTTCACTTTCTCCAATATATCGTTTCGCTTTCAAACTCATTCTTCTAAGTTTCATTCATTATCTTTGTGTACCGTGATTACATGATTTTTGACCTCCATTTCTCTAAATTAAATCCATCTTGCACAGGTAGATACTCATAATTAAAACCGCTATTACTTGTTGGTACAAGATCACCAGAAAGATGAGGAGAACGATCCTATCAGTCAACTATCAATGCATTTTCTTCTATTTTCTTGGTTTTTTACTAATTTATGAATCAGTGATGGGGGATCCCAGAACCCAACAAGTGAAAGTTACTTGTGGACGCCAACTTGAGAACAATGCAACAATCTTTGTACCGAATTTTGTTGCCACAATGGAGAACATCAGCGAGCAGATGCGCACTTCAGGGTTTGGAGTAGCGGTTACAGGTTCAGGACTCGACACTAACTATGGCCTTGCTCAATGTTATGGAGACCTTTCTTTACTTGACTGTGTATTGTGCTACGCTGAAGCACGTACAGTTCTACCACAATGTTATCCTTACAATGGGGGTCGCATTTTCCTTGATGGTTGCTTCATGAGATCAGAAAACTTTAGCTTCTTTCAGGAATACAAAGGACCTGGAGACGAAGTTGTGTGTGGGAATGCAACAAGGAAGAATTCAACATTTGGGGAATCAGCTAAACAGGCTCTGTCAACTGCAGTATCAAGTGCACCAAATAACCAAGGCTATGCACGGGCTCAAGTGACAGTTCCAGGGACCAACGAATCAGCCTATGTATTAGCTAACTGCTGGAGGACATTGAACGCAAGCTCTTGCAGGGCATGCTTGGAGAATGCTAGTGCTTCCATATCGAAATGTTTGCCTTGTTCAGAGGGGAGGGCACTGCATACTGGGTGTTTTATGAGGTACTCAGATATAAATTTTCTCAATCCAGTGCCAACAAGTGGACGTTCGAGAGGTAAGGAAATAGTATTTTTCTCATGTTGGGAAGTTCATTGATCCTAGATATGTAGTTCATTAATATATAGTATTTGTTTATTGTGAAGCATATCTTCGTGGGGGTTAATTTTTATGTTTATGGCCTGATTTTTCAAATGTCAAATGCAGGGAGCGTTGTAGTGATAGTGGTTTCAGTTGTCAGCTCTCTGGTGGTTCTTGGAGTTGCGGTAACAATAGGGACTTATATCTGGAAGCGCAGATACATACAGAAGAAAAGAAGAGGTAATAAAGCTTTTGTTGTTTGTTTCTGCAATGTAAAATCTCTAGCATAGTGGACATTTTAATCGATGTGCTAGGAAAGGGCTGTTGAAACAATTAGATAACATTAATTATCCATTCCGTTTTCCTCATCTTTTGGAATGCTATTATCTCTGTCTTCCAGATTCAAATGATGCACATAAGCTGGTTAAAACCCTCAATGACAGTAGCCTGAATTTCAAGTACTCTACACTTGAGAAGGCTACTGGATCTTTTGATGATGCCAACAAGCTTGGACAAGGAGGATTCGGATCAGTTTATAAGGTACTTCTTCTTTTCTACTTTTCAATTTATGGTATTTAACAGATCAGCAAAACCCCCACTTGCCATATTTTTGCCTTCATCTCTTTCCTTCATTACAGGGAGTTTTGCCAGATGGGAGAGAGATTGCTGTAAAGAGGCTTTTCTTTAACAACAGACATAGAGCAGCAGATTTCTACAATGAAGTTAACATGATAAGTAGTGTGGAACACAAAAATCTGGTCAGGTTGTTGGGATGCAGTTGTTCTGGACCTGAAAGCCTCCTTGTCTATGAATTCCTGCCTAACAAGAGTCTGGATCGTTTCATCTTCGGTGAGTACTAGAATTTCATATTAATAGTTCATCTGAGGTTGCAAAATTATTCAAGCTACAGTCTTGTTTCCTTTTTATGAGCACGTCTTACTGTCTCAATATTTTGAGTTCAACTGAGCTTGATAATGTTGTGCATATAACATCTAAATGAGACAGATCAAAACAAAGGCAAAGCACTGACTTGGGAGAAGAGACATGACATCATTGTGGGGACAGCAGAAGGTTTAGTCTATCTTCATGAAAACTCCAATACCAGGATCATTCACAGAGATATAAAGGCCAGCAACATTTTATTGGATTCTAGGTTTCGAGCTAAAATTGCCGATTTTGGATTGGCCAGGTCTTTCCAAGAAGATAAGAGTCATATCAGCACAGCCATTGCAGGAACACTGTGAGTATCTGTTCTTTTTTGGTTGTTTGCTGAAGTATTACTCACAGTTTAAGCTCAGAAATCTTGTAACAAAATTATTTCAATATGAAATTCATATATGAAGACATTACTACAAAAGATCAACGATTTCAATTCTATAAATATGCAGTGGCTACATGGCACCAGAATATCTTGCTCACGGACAGTTAACAGAAAAGGCAGATGTCTACAGTTTTGGTGTGCTTTTGTTGGAGATTGTCACAGGGAGGCTAAACAACAGGAGCAAAACCTCGGAATATACAGACAGCCTAGTCACACTTGTAAGCTCCAAGAATCTCACCTTACCCAGTAACAGTCAAATCATCCTGATGAAACCTTTGAGAATGATCTCTAGTTGAATTTATTTACTTTATATCTATCTTATCCAAAAAAACAACAGACATGGAAGAGATTTCAGGCAGGGACTGTGGAAGAGCTTTATGACCCAAACCTAATGTTGCATCACCACCACAACAGCAACGTGAAGAATGATGTCTTCAGAGTAGTGCAAGTCGGACTTTTGTGTACACAAGAGATACCATCACTTCGACCAACAATGGCAAAGGCTCTACAGATGATAACAACAGATGAAGAACTCCCTGCACCCACTAATCCCCCTTTCATAGACGAAAAAACCATGGAACTCAATGACACATGCGAGGACCCATGGCACCCTCTTAATTCCGGCATTTCAGCATCACTTGCAACTGTCACCCATAGTTCCTTCTATCCAAGATGACCTGAAGAGCAAACAGAAAGCAATTTTACACAGGAAAATTGCATTTAAACTGTCAAGAGAAGATGAAGGAAGATTAACAGCCACATCCCCAGTCAGCATGTAATATGTGCGTCACCTCATCAAAGCATATGTTGCAACATTGTTAGGAACCTGGTGGGGGTATTTGAGCAGTTGGCAATAAATGCAGATCGGCATCCGTTGACTTGTAGATATAAACTTGAGGATAGTCGCCAAGGTTCAAATGTTTATCTTGAAATTAGAGAAAAAATACATCAACTAAGTTGTAATATTGCTTGCTAAGCAATTTTGGGTTTAAATCAATGAATCTCAGCTTGCCAACGACTGTATACGAGACTGCATTAGGTCCCTATTTCTTTTTTATGCAAAATTGCATGTTTTATTTTCTCCTTATATAGAAAAGAAGAAACTAATATAACTGATAAAAATTAGTTTAAACTAATTATTTCTTCCTTATCTGTGAACACCTAGTCGATAAAAAGAAGTTGCAGGAGTAGATGTTTCCGATTTTGCACTTACACATTCAAACAGCTGCTGAAGATGGGATGGTGAGCATTACAGAAGAAGACAAACTTGATATAAATATTTGGACACAACACCTCGACAAAAGTAATTAATTCCTAACATGGCAGGAAAATGGAATCGTGTTCCACACTCTTGACACTATTGCAAACAATCTGTAAAGAAAATTTCTTGGCAAAGAATTAAGACTCCAGCAAAAGAAAAAGACTTCAAGATGGATGGTAATTTGATAGAGGGAAGCAACTAAATATGCATTTTCAAAAGACTTGAAAAAATAAATGATACACAACCCAAGTTATTTACCAATCATGTCGGGCCGAGGTGTGGGGCTTCTAAATTGAAAGTATATCTTGATAGTTTGATAGAAGGTTTAAGGAGAGAAGGTGTTCATAACCCAGATTATGGATATGGGCCGGTTCATACAATCAAAAACAATAAACCCATTGGTTTCCCGATGATTATTCCTACTTTTGAAGCAATGCATCTTCAAAATTGGCCTACTTTTCATTTTCAGTTTTCAAAACT
>CAOGCB011263441.1:0-10969 GCA_948266635.1 Cnidoscolus chayamansa | reverse complement strand
GGAGGAATCCAACCTAACTTTCTCTTTTTGACTTTTTTCACGGCATGAAAAGGTCTGATAAATGAGTAGGTTTCCATGGCATTGCCATTGCCTTTTCCTTTCCAAGTGGGAATGAGGATTTTATTTTGGAAAACTTTTAGCTTGGAATCATAAAAGGAATCACTTTATCTTCTATTGTTTCTTTTTTTCACATTTGTGGTGTAACATGAAGTTGTTAGGCCTCACATTTACAATGACATCCATCAATTTTCCTCAATTTCGTCTTTGTCCCAATTTTATGTAGACAGATTTATATTATATACTAGTAAAACAAAATAAAAAGGGGGAAAAAAATCAACAGAAAGAAATTAGCTCTGTTCTGTTACCTGGAAAGAAATTTTGACCAGAATCCTGAGTGTTTGTGAACAGAGATAGGAGAGGTCTCCAACTATGAAACCATCTCATTGCCATTCTATTGATACAATGATACTAACTTGGCAGCCCGCACGGGCTTACCTCAGCGGCAAATCATGTGGTAGATTGGAAAATTGGTCTAGATTTGAATCACGACAGCGCCAGAGTGGGGTTTCACCTATGTGGGTGGACCCTTTGTGCGTACTGTGTCCTGGCCTCCCACATGCTTGTTACTGGACTACAGTGATTTGCCTCCCCACCATTCCGTCGGGCCGGAGTGCGGGGACCCTTAAGGTGAGGGTCCAAATCACCTTTGGAGAAATGATACTAACTTCGCAAAGTTATTATGAGATGAATGGGCATTTGATTTAGCTGAGATGGTCATTTAGGTTAGCAAATTAGGTCAAATTATCAAGTTCGACTTTAGTAGCTATTAGCTAATTTATCTTGTGACTTTGAATATTTAAAATATTGCCAAGTTTAACAAATAGTTAGAAAATAAATTAAAATCTAAAAGCCCTTTTTATTTTTTATTTTCATTTACAATATGCTAAATATTGTTTTGACGACTTAGTTTATTTCAAATATCAGAATCGTTTAATTAAAATACTTCTATAAGCCATCTCATTAAAAAGGAAAGAGAGGAAAATCAAATTGAAGGAAAAGATAAGTTTTGAAAATCCTTTGGATCTCCACAAATAAAAGGTTTGGTAGAGGAAACAATAAATGTAAATTTGTACAACTTAATTCAAAATTAGGAGAAGGCCTTAGTCTTCTTTTCTCTTGACATCATCTCCTCCCTCTCCTACTTAGTTCTCCCTCCTTTAGCCAACCCAGCACTCTCAAAGCCTCCCTTGCCCTTTCACCTCAACCCTTTCTTAATATTCAAAATGTATACAAGTAGCCAAAATTTGGTGAAGATTTAAGAAACTCTAGAGGCTAGAACGTGGTGTTTCTAGTTTATTTCAACCATCTCCATCCATGACCCTACGAGCATTTGCCTCTTTGTAAGGTGAATAGTTCTCTTCAACTCGTGATTTTTCCTCTAGCCACCTAAAATATGAAATTTGAGGTGAGCGTAATTTTAATCCTTTGAGCTTTTTCGATTAGATTGCAATCAAACTAAGAATCCTCACATACTCCTTACATCGAAAGATTTGATTTGAGACCAATTAAGACTATTTTCATTACTTGAAAAGTTACATGACTAATGGATGACTAAGATTTTTCTAAGCATTTGTACTCATTGTTTTTTTAGTAACTAATAATATTGATGTTGTTCATATACTTTAGGGTTCATATAGGTATGTTTGTATCATTGATAATTTTCAAATACACAAAATTGTACTTCAATTGGACTAGAGCATCTAATGACCATCATGGTATTGGGATTTATCTAAGGAACATGCATAAGTATACATCAAATTTAACTATCCTAAGATCCCATGTGCAAAGATTATTCACACAAAGATTGCATAAAAAGAGTTAAAGTTGTTGATATTCTTATATTTTCAGTGTAGAGTCACGTTCTTCTCATTTTTCTTCTTATTGGATTGTAGCAGACTATAGTAATCCTCTCGAAATCGCCTCCAATGATAGTCCATATGAGCAAAAGGAACTAAGAACTCACGTATGAGCAAAAGGAACTAAGAACTCACATATTAGATCCTTATATTCCTGATTGCTCTTTTTAGGTATCCAAACGGATGGTATTCTTTTCAGGAGGGATTGATCATTGCTCCACATGAGACTCTGGTATTTCTGGGAGAATATATGGCTTAGGGCCCAAAGGTAAAGGAGCTGTCTGCAACATTTTAAGCCCCTTTTCCCTTTTTCCTTATAGTAGGTCAAGGAGAGAAGTGTTTCTACTAAGATGGTCGGCACTGGGTTTATCCTATGTGCTTCTAAGTCATTGCAGAAATGTATTACTTCTTGGCTAATCATGTCTGTTGCGGAGGGAAATATAATGATCCCATATAAAATGATGACTATGACTCAAGATGCAATCTTGAAATTTTGTCAGTTGCAGTGTCCTAAAAAGACCCTCATGAGGTAATGCCAACTCCATTCTCCTAAATTTCCTACCTAGATTTCCTCTACCTGGATTTCTTTAACAGGGGCTTCTATGAGGGTTGCCAACTTCTTGTGGATGTCCTTACTGCTTAGATGTAGGTACACATGGTAAGGATGTTTGTTCGGTGCCTGGAGTAGGCTTTGATACTTTTCTATAGTAGGAGTGAAATCTACGTAATTAAAAGAAAATACACGGTATGTGTGGTTCCAAAAGGTTACCAATGCTTGTAATGCTGGTTCTTGGATTCTCACTTTGAGTAGTTGGGCAATCTTCCCATATTTATGCTCAAAGGCGATTTGGTATTCTTTTGGGAGCGTGTTCCAACAGCCAGTCATTCCTTCTTGATATGTTTTCCCTTTCTTAACCCGAATATGGTTCGATCTAGGTAATGATTTCCACCTGAAAAGGGCTTCCCCTTCTGCGGTTGCTTTCCTAGATAAAGGAGAAAATTTGAGATTTTAGAGTAGGGATTTTGCTGAAGGATTTCTGATGTAAGGTTTCTTTCGAACCATTCCATCTCTGTGCTGACTGTTCTTGCATCTGTTTCAAAGTCTCGGTGAATTCTGGTGGTTCCTGTCAGGCTCATCCCCCATCCTAGTGTAGGGTAAAAGGTAAGGATCTATTTTGGAACTTCTAAAGTTCCTTAAACTATAATTATTGTAAACAACAATGCCCCTCCTTGTCGCTGCAATACTACCGGGAAAACGTTCCTCAGGTTACCACAACATATAATAAGATGGGTTCCAGTCTGGGCGAAAGCCTTGGCAAATGCTACCGGAAAAATGTTCCTCAGGCACCATTAGCTTTCCCCTATGTCTTAAAAAGACAATAGCTAGAGCGTAGAGCTTTTGAGGCGTGTGTGACAATATGTGAACCTAGATTTTCTAAAACTCCCTTTTTATCCGGAACCTTTTTGAAGCCATAAACCCATAGAACAAACACAAAAATATTTATGATGACATATTTATGAAGACAGGGCGTGATAGATAGAAGTGGGGGGAACTTTCAAACTTTCGAGTTTAAATCTAAAGACTGTTACATATTAGTGTGAGCTTAAGCATTACTTTATTTCCGCCTTAGAACCTCTAGGCCAGCTACCTCACATTCGGGATGAACCTTGTGTTGACCGTAACAGTCCTTAGCGGAGTTGCCAAGCTGTCGTAAGGGATCTTTCTGCCCACGTGACGCCATCCAGTCGCAAGATGGGAGATTCGGAGTCGCCACTCGGATTTTGAGGGAAATCAGGGAAAACCATTATATGCCCTTGGATAATATACTGGTGAATTGTTGTAGAGATTCCTTTTCTCCAGAGTTCTTTGCACGCATAGGGAAGGTGTTAGGCACCCCACGTCGTCCCCAAAGGGTAGGCATCATCTCGGTCATGCTTTCTTGATTACACCAATAGTGACAGTTCCTTAGATTAATATGTAGATCCTCCCGGGCTTAGTCATAGGATCTTTCAATATTCCCATGTATGAGAGTAGAATGAGTTCAAGGATGAACAATCACACCTTCAATAGGGGACGAGACATTATGTCGTATGCATTATGAAAATCCTTAAAATTCATTTCGGAAAGAGTGAATCCACCAGGATTTTAGGTAGAAAAGAACTAAAAAAAATCTTTATTTTGAAAAGGCAAGGATATTATTTGTGATGCATGCGTAAAGCTGATAGAGCTCATCGAGAGGTTATGATGTGAATGGAGCTCTTCCTAGTTGATTGAAGGTCCTTGAATGTTGAATCTTCCACTAGAGAGGGAGGGGAAGGTCCCTTCCTTCCTGAATTTCTTGTTTTGACTTCCTTCTTTGAAAAGAACTCTTCTTCTCCAAAAGGGGGTTCCCAAAAGGTCGTCCCCCTCTAATGGTGTAAAGTGGGGTATTTATAAGGTTCTTTTCCTCTCTCATCTGGATGATTATCCTTCAAAAGATCCATCTGATGGCGTTAATTGAAAGATATGTAGGGCATTAAATGCAGCAGTCAGCTTAGCCGCATTTAATGGGCCGCTCGAGGTAAAAAAGGTTGTGGTCTAAACAAGGTTTTGCTTAGTGGGAAGTGACTGTTCAGATCCAATGGTGGAGGCTAATGGAGGGTCGAATCCAAAGGTGCCCATTGCAGGATGAATATGGACTTTTCTTGTATGGGCACGAAAGCTCTGAAGGGGCACATGGCATGGGCCATGCCAGCATCTTGCTACACTGTTGATCTTATTTTGAAGAGACTTGAAGGGTTGAGATCGAAGGCATAATTTCTAATTGTGGCGGCTAAGCTTCGTCAGCCATCTCGAGAATGTAATGATCCAGTTGATGGTGTCCAGGGGTCTATTTCCCATATCATGTGCAGGGCGATATCGAGAGACACGTCTCGATTTTAAGATGGGCGAAAGATGGTATCTCACCATGAATCAAGGAACGGTGCCGGCTATCATTTCTGCCCTTGGGTCCGTTACCTGTCCTTGGTTCGGCCTAGGTCCAAATTCCTTCGTGGTCCTTCCTTGGGCCCAAAGCCCACTTGCGGCGTTATTTAAAGTGTCGGACAAATTATTGTGTCCACATTTGTTCTAAAAGAATTTATTATATGTTCAAATTATAGGAGACATCTAGCTATGCATCATTACTCCTATAGTACTAGAAGGTCTAACTATGGTTTAGTCATACCCTTCCATAATCTGCTACCATGCAATATATCCTTCAACCTCTTACATTCAATCTTTATTGAATGTAACATATTGTGTCCAAGTTTAATCATTATTAAACCCTTGGATAATTAGAATCACCATTCTATTTTAGTCTCATGAGTCTTACCCATGTTAAAACTATACTCTAGCTAGACGTTTCTTTTCGAGTTTTCAACACAACATGATCCCTACATTATTTAAAACTAGTGAATCTTTTATTGATCACTTAATTTTCTTCAAATATTGTGACTATATCCAATCTCTCGTCTATGAACACCTCACGATAAAGCATTAAGACTTTGAGTCAAAGTATAGCTTATATGCTTAAGATATCCTTAGTGATCTCAAGTCAACGGATAATACACAACCATTATTATATGAGTTTTTAATATCGAGATGAATATCTCACTATCAAGTCTCCAATGAACTTGTTTCCTGAACAAGCACCCATATGTTGACTCTAAGCATTACCATGCTGATAACTTGTGAAAACTACTACTTAATCAAATCAAGGAGTATAAGATATGTCCATATATCCGCATTGATGATATCCATCGCATCGTATAATAACTAGGGATAGTTCAGGCATAAATACAAATTACATGTAATAAGAATCTCATATCATGAACTCTTCATGATTTCTTGTACATTATGTCATCAAATTCCATGGATTTTATTATCAATTTCAAATTTATTCTAATTAATTCATATGCATCAATAATAAAGAATATAATAACTATATTATTACTAATGATCATGTCCAATAAAACATCCCTATTACATTGAGGCTTTAGGGCATACTCTGTAATAATCTCCCACTTGCACTAGAGCCAATTACCCTTGTACTTAATTCCTATACTATGTACTTGGTAGTCAAACTTATTATGGGGTATTGGAAGAGGGTCCAAAAAGTTTCATTGCATAGGAACATGATCTATCTTTACATCTTTTCTCTTGATGATCTCTCGGATGAATGATACTATCTAGTACGTGTTTGGATCACTGATGAGACCATGGTTCCTTTACTTGCACAGTGGTTCCATAATTATCATAATACAAGGGTATTGGATCCACAATGCTAGATACCACTACAAGTTCAATAAGGAACTTTTTAATCCAAACGACTTCCTTAGCTGCCTCAGAAGTTGCTATATACTTGGCCTTGTTGGCAGAATTTGCAGTCCTCTCTTACTTGGAACTCTTCAAACTGACTACTCCACCAACGAATATAAACATATTGCCTAACTGGGATTTGTAATCATCCTTGTCAAACTGGAAGCTGGCATCACTATACCTACTTAACTGTAAATCTCCATCTCCATATATCAAGAATATATCCTTAGTTCTTCTTAAGTACTTAAGGATATTCTTAACCGCTGTCTAATTTTCCTCTCCATGATCGGATTGGAACCTACTTGTTGTCCTGAAGTTATGTGACCAAGATGGGGTGAATTGATCACTTTTTGATTTTTCTTAATTTTTCAAGTTATTGCTCTAAACTTGTATGTGAAATTGTGACTGGATATTTTTCACGTGAGTTCTATTCTTATCAAACTTTTCTTCTTCAGCAAACTAATGAAGTATGAGAATGAGTCTAGCTTAGCTAATTTTCTTTTACAATAAAATTACTATTCAAGCTAATGTTCAGTGCAGAGTTTGGGAGGACTTAGAATAATTCTAGCTTAGCTAATTTTTCCTGTATGACATAACTACTGTTCACGCTACTGTTTACTATAGAATTAGTTAAGGTTTTTGGTTTTCTAATTTCTGTTCTTTTTCATTTAGTTTTTATGGAAACACATTCAAATTTCAATGAAATTCAATTAAATGACATACAAAAACTTGATAAGCAATAAATTAAATAAGAGTAGAGTTGAGAAAATTCAAACACTAGGATTTATAGTAGTTCGGCTAAAACCAGCTTACATCCACTCTTCTCAAGCTTCTTCTTTACAGTTCCACTCCACTATCTATCTCTTTCCCCAGGTAAGAGATGAAAATCTTTACAAATCTTCCAAGCTTCACAGGTGCTAGGAAACCTCTTACAAGTTTGAATATCCCTCAAACTTCTTTTAGCTTCAAGGTACTAAACTACCTCTTCCAAGTGATGTACACTCATTTGAATGCAATAAATGCTAAACTTAGAATTCTCAGAAATAAATTCTCTCTTTTAACAATTATAACAGATTGCTATTAAGAAGAGAGAAGATATGCCAATGAAGGTCATAATGAATGCTTAAAAATCAATAAAAAAATATGCTCAGAAAATTGCTCAATAATATCATGCATTCATTAGCAAAAAATTGGAGTAAATGCAATTATTTATAGATGAAAATTTGATCTGAAAAATTTTGGGGAAAGAAGCCACCAACGGCTAGTTTTCTAGCCATTGGAACCCTGCTGCATCCGTATAGTCTGCGTATAATGTGCAGTTTGTACTTTTTGTCAGGATTCAGTCCAGGCTGTTTTCAAAATTAGCTTAGCTAAAATTTTTACTCTAAAAGTAGTTTGACTAATTTTGAGAGCAGTAGGCTAATTTTGAGAGCAGTAGGCTAATTTCAAAAACTAGTTGGCTAATTTCATTTTCAACAGTTTTTGCACAGAAGTGTAGTTGCAAAACTAGTTATGCTAATTTTATTTTTCATGTGTATTAAAAAAGACATCATCTGAAATTAGTTAGCTAATTTTAACCCTTGACCTAAAATTAGGTATCTAATTTCAGTTTGTCTTCACTCAATTTTTCTTGGCTTAAAAAATTATTTTGAGTATAAGAAAAACTTTTTAATGCATGAGAAACGTTGGCATAATTCTCACTTCTCTTATATGTTTTTGGCCTAGTTCTCATTTCTTCATATATCTTCATGATGTACCTCCTTTCCATGCTCTTTTTATTTCTTCATTCTTTTGATCTTCTTTCACCCTTTGATATGAAATTCTTTAATAAGCACAATTCATTAAGTTTTGTTATCATCAAAATATATTTTCTCCTTATGGGGTCAACAATCTCCCCCTTTTTGATGACGACAAAACTTAATGCTCACAAAAAGAATTATGACATTTTGGTATGGATATTTACACAAAAAAGAGAATGTATACATTTAAGAAAGAAACTCCCCCTGAGTTTATGTTGGAGAGTTCTTGGCTCCCTTTGAATTATGGATCTCAGTTTATTACAGAAAAAGTCATATCTCACAGTTTTGAGCAATTTTCATTTATTCTGCAATCATCTAATTGTCACTAATTCACAAATTGATCAACAAGAGCAACTCAGAATAAAATTTACACATTTTTCACAATACATAGTTGCTGTCAAAATACTTAGTTCATTTGTCATAACTGAAATATCCATCATAATTCATCAAAATGCACAATTCATATTTCCTTCTCCCCCTTTTTGTCATCACATCAAAAAGGAATAGGGTAGAGAGGAGTACCTACAAATAAAACATAATTAAAACATCTAATCCTATAAACACAAAGGATTTTGAATGCTTAGATATCAAGTGGCTTTTCAGCACTTCCAGCTGCTCAAGGTTTTGCTGTCACCGTTTTGAGGCCATGTTTGACACTCCTTCTGATTGATACAGTAGTCTTGGAGTAGGCTGGTGGCTTGGTCTTTTTGGAAATTGATGGAGGGAAAGGTGGTTGAGGTGAACTTTCAGGTGCTGTAGGAATCTCAGGAATAGTAGGCATGACATAAGGCTCAAGATTTGCAGCTGTAGGTTCATTTTCCTCCTGAGTGCTTTCCCTCTTTCTTCTTTTGCACGCACTTGAGGTTCTGTGTTGTTGTTTAGTGCAAGAATCCTATCTACTTTTTCTTCGACCCTCTCTAGATGAAGTAAAAAAATCTGAGTTAGCCTAATCCTTTGTCCGTGCAGCTTCCTTCAGCAATTTCAAGGCTATTTCCAGAGTTTCTACCACAAGATTGATAGTGCTCTTTAGGGTGCTTAACATCTCTAAACTCTACTTATTTATTGATTCACTCACATTTTCTCTTTCTGTGCTAGGTTTGCTTAATTCTCCTTTCTCTTTGCTCCTTTTCCTTTTGTCCTCTTTCTCTTCCACTATAGCAGCTCTCTTTTCCATGTGTTTGTCAATAATTGGTTTGGTGCTGTAGTTTTCTCTAATTACAAGCATCATTTTTCCTTCTTCTTCATTTCTCACATCTATACCTAATTTCTCAAATCTATACCTAATTTTTCAAACATTGGAGTAAGAAACATTGCATAAGGCAAGTTTCTTACAGTAGAGCTTTTCAGAATAGACTTGAAAATTAGGTAGGCCAAGTTAAAGGGTCTTTTGTGGATCAAATGCCAAAGAATGCACCAGTCCACTTTGTTGAAATAAGAATGGCTCCCTATTCTTAGATATAGGTATTAGATGATCATAGTATGCATGATTTTGATGTGTTGGAGAAAATATGCCATGCTTAGTTTTTCAGAGGAAACATCTAATCTTAGAAGTAGGGATTCTTTAAAGTCTCTTTCATTATACTCACTCAGTCTGGCTACATCCTTCAAAGATCCTATTTTATTTCCTTCATTAGGAACTTCTAAGGCTTCACTAAAATCCTAGACTTTTAAAGAATACATATTTTGTAACACCCGAAATTTGACGACTGCCGCTACAAACCAACATATATCCTTTCCAATATACTTTGTCCTCACTCACATGCTTTCTGGGAGAACTTCATAAAAGGTGACCCATCCTGTAATTGCTCCAGACCAAGCACGCTTAACTACGAAGTTCTTATGGAAAGACTCCCGAAAAGGAAGAAGAGAAGGAAGAAGAAGAAGAGGAAGGAGAGAAAATCAAGCATACATAAGGTTAGTTATCTATGTATTCTTACTAGTTTTATGGTTGTATATAGATTTTGATGAACTTAGGGTTGAGAATTTGTAAACCCTAGAATCTGAAACAAGTTTATAATTGACTAAAACATGGTTTTTAGTTATGAATCAAAGTGTTAAAAACCATAGAAGTGAAAAAATGGTTAAAGGGGTGAAATCTGGAGTTAGGGCTGGGTGAATAGTAACTTTATGTTACTGTTCCGGAGACCCAAATGACATTAAAAAATTGTAAATGTTATACCGGTAGAAAGCTTAGAATTTTAGCTATAAATTTCTAGAACACCATTTTGTGAAATTAGATCATTTGATGCACAAAAAAGTAGGAAGAACAGCTAAAGATCACACTACCAGATACTGAACCTGCAGTATAGAGCGCGTGAATAGTAACTTTGTGTCACTATTTTAGAGGACCAAATGAAGTCTAAAACTGATAAATGATATACCAATAGAAATCTTAGAATGTCAGCTACAAATGTCTAGAATACTATTTTGTGAAATTAAAACGTTTAAGGCATGAAAGTGTAGAAAGAATAGACAATTGGCAAGCTGCCAGTTTTGGAAATTCAGAACAGGACAGTAAATGTAATAAGCGATTTGGAAGTCTTAATGAAGGTATAAAATTATGAAATTTGATATGAAGCTAGTATAGGATGTTAGCTAAAAGTTTTATGTTTTGAACTTTGGCTAAAACTGAATTTAAATGGACTAAAAGATAAGATGAAGGGAAGGTGACAATGGATTCTGCAGGAAATCTGCAGAATTGGAAATGGTCACTTTGGTACTCAAATGGAGTCCAAATGACCTTAGATTTTACGTGAACCTTTGTTAATATGGTATAAAAATTTAGTTAAAATTTGGGATCAAAATGACTTGAATTGATAAAGAAATGAATTTTGAAACACTAAATGTTAGTTATAGAGGTATTTTATCGGGTATTAGATTTGAGTAAGTAAAAAGTGACTCAAATGAACTTGAAA
>CAOGCB011263266.1:0-11002 GCA_948266635.1 Cnidoscolus chayamansa | reverse complement strand
ACCCAACGCCCCATTCATATTCTAATGCTAAACATATTGAGCTTGCAATGGTTTTAAAATAAGCCAGAAGTAGAAGGCTTCTAATTAGCTGAACCTATCCAGATCATTCATTGAATACTACATGCTTTAGCCCCAAACACGCCAATTTAAAATAAAATTAACAAAACACTCCCCCAATCATTAACACAATATTTCAAACCCCCCCCCCCCCCCCCCCCCAACCTTAAAGTTCATTCTCTTGCTTTCTATTAATATAGATAATTTAAATTGTACCTAAAGCCAAATAATGAAAACCAATGCCTCATTCAGTATTATAATGATAAATATTTTGAGCTTGCAATGGTTTTAAAATAAGCAAGAATTAGAAGGCTTCTAATTAGATGAACCTATCAATATCATTCATTGAATTCTAAATGATTTAGCATTTAAAACTAAGTTCTACTTTTTGGTGTTTCCATTTTATGACAGACGATTTATTTGATTATAAAGTTACCACAGGCATCAAAAGGAATTTGAGAGACAGAGGAGGAGAAAGGAGGGGGTGGAGTGGGGGAGGAAAGAACAGGTACAATTAACAAACTGGCGAAGAAAAAAGTAAAGACGATGGACCATAATTCAAAAGGAGAGAACAAATTTTATTCAGAGGGGAGAAGGCAATACTCACATTTTGGCTACTTCAATAACCCCTTCTCGGCATGTCATTTCAGAAAGCTTCAATTTTTCGATTTCTCTGTCAAAACCATTTATATCATCATTATAAATGAAAAGGACAAGCATGCAGAATATTAGCTTGAGAATATATAATGTGAATATAATGACAATGCAATATGTCACAAGACAAAAGAAAGAAGAGATGTCAAATATAATATCATATTATAGCAAAATAAATTCCATAATCAGAGCAGGTTGCTCTGTTACTTCAATAGAAACCTTAACCCAAAATTTGAAAAACTTACATCCAAGATTATTTACTTTGATAAACATAGTTTGCATCACTATATTTGAAATTTTAATGAGAAAAGTTAACCCCAAATAAAGTCTGAAGCATACAATTTTTTTTTTTCTGTTTGCCATGATTACATTGCTGAATAAATTCACCATTAGGGGAAAAATGTGATAACTTACGTTTTAGCAGCTTGCTTTCCCTTTCCAATTGCAGCACCAAAATATCTCTGCACCATTCTCCAAAAGATGCAACCATCAAATAGTTTCCAAGTAAAATCAAGCAATGACAATCATCAACCCAAAAGAAAATTATATGGTAAAAAGCAAGTGGAGATATAGCTAAGGGCAACTCAACTCACATATGATATGCCAGATGGCTCGATCATGTATAATTGAGGTCCATCTCTGTCATAACCACCAAGAATTACCCCGCAACCAAATGGTCTGTAGCATTAACAACTTTTACATGTACCTTTTTCTGAAGGGATGACAGCTGTGTGCCAGAAATGCAAAATATAAGGATCACTCTTTTCCTTACCTAAGCCACCAGTACAGAGTACATAAATGCACATAACTAGCAACACGTTCAGCAAGTTCCTTCACAGGAATGGGTTCACCATAAACACTAATGATAGAAACAATACTCAAGGTTAGCATCCTTTGAGACAATAAAAATTGAAACTCAAGAGTATACTCAATCAGATAATCATGCACAATGAACAAAGAAACTTAGGGTTTCAGCATCCCATAACTATGTTCAATGCTAGAAGAGTAACTAATGTCAAAGTTTGTTTGCCACTATACAATGATTTCTTCTAAATATTCAAGTGGATTTTAGCATAAGAAACAAGGTATGGTTAAACAACAAACCTTTCATAATTGGTTGCCTCAGACTTTGCTCGTGCAACAATTTGCCTCCCATCAGCTGCTAAACCTGCAACAGCCTGATAAAAATGTACAGATAAAGACACAAACACAAATGCACAGAGTTAGAATATTAAAATTTTACAACCAATACAACTTTAGTGCTCCAATTTTTGGACTTATAAGACTAAACAAAGTGGAAAAATATAAACAAGGTTCAACTGATCAGCATGGTGAGACTCTGAAAACATAAGGGAAGTCAACTTCCAAATTCCACTGATTGAAATGGGGAAAAAAATTAAAAACACATGTGAAATTAAGAGTTCAGGGAGTAGATAAGCAATAGCATATGGGCTAGGCTCATACTTAAGTATTACTCTGTCAGAAGGAAATTAACAAATAGTGTGTGGCAAGTTCTTCTCGTATACTTTGTGCAGCACCTTATCTCGTCAAGAAATATGACTTCCACAAATTCTCAGAATTTAAAAAAAAAAAAAGCAGTTACTTCCAACCCTTTATTCTTATTCTTAATTGAATGGAAGCATACAAGATGTGCAAACTTCCATCCTTTTATTCTTATTCTTAATTGAATGGAAGCATACAAGATGTGTGAACTACAAATTTCAATAGAAAAACTATTAAAAGATGCATATTGATCTCATCTATATTACAAGGTAAGTGAGAGAATACTATAGTGAGATCATACGAGAGAAGGTAATCTTGCACTGCTCCTACCACCCAAGAAGAAAATTAAGTATTTTGTTGCATAATTTTGTTTTATGAACAATGGAGAAAACCAGAATCCTAATCAAGTCCCAGAGCAAATAATGCAAATGGCCACACATTAATACGAGTACAGTGTCATTCAAGTAGTATTTGCATTACAGTCATCATCAAAGAGTTGCATCAATGAAGCCACTATTTAAATTCATGAACAAATTTGTCTTGTACATACATAGAGAAGCACAATCAGAAGATGCGACTTTTAGCTCAGATGGCAAACATGAAGTTTGCTTCCAAAGCTAGCAATGAGAATCTAAACAACATAAATTTGCAATAAACTCAATAAATGGCATCCTAAAAGTACAATGTAAAGTTAGAATTTTCCTTTACTTTTGTTATGCAACTTGACAAAAGTAAAAAAAAAATAAAAAAAATAAAGAAAAATGGTAACAGTTTGTACCATGCCAGAATGACGATGAACAGAATGAATTCTCCTATTGGAACCCGGCAACATCATCTTAGATGCAATGAGCTTCTCCACACCCTAAATTCCATAGAAACAAAATTCCATAGAAATAAAATTCCAGTTTTAAATCAACAGAATTTCTAAAAGAAAAAAACGCTGAACTATGAACTGAAGAAGGATGAAATCAAAGAAGTAAATCCACCATAACAATCCCGTCCTTGCACTTGATTCCAATAACAGTACTGCAAAATTAAAAACGGTACATAGCATCAAAATCAGAAATAGCAAAAAAAAAAAAAAACCCTAATGCAGCTCATCTTCTGCGACGGCTCATCAAGTCCACTTCAAAACTAACCATCACAGTTAAAATAGGGGAAAAAATCCAATGACAGAAAATTAATTATTGTAGACACAAAAAGAAACATAAAAGCGATTGGAAAGAAAAAAAGACCCGCTGTTATCGACGGCCTTGGCAGCGTATTCGATCTGGAAAACGCGGCCATCTGGAGAGAAAGTGGTGACTGAGAGATCGTAACCTGTTCCTATGCTGCTCATCCTTTTAACCTTTCGCTTTGCTTGTGTGTGATTGATATGGGTCCTTTAGCTTTCTCAGTAGAAATAGTTAACAGAGCTGAGGGAGTTTTCTTCGATCTCAAGACAGACGGAAATGAAGACGCACTCATGGTAGAACTAAGGTGGTCTATGGGCCGGGCTTCAATCCATATAAAATGACAATCCATCTTCATTTCTTTCATTTTTTTTTTCATGGAAATAATTATGATCATTTTAATTTCGTTGTAAAAACATTAGAAAAAAAGGTCAGTGAATTTTATCATAAGCTACATTGTCGAGCTTTATCACACGTCAAAATTCCATCTAGCTCGAGTACAAATTGCATCCAATCTAAAATCCTAGTATACTTATTTTCCTTTAAATGAGCAAGGCCATACGGAGCCATATCATGTCTAATCCAATGAAGCTCTTCAATATTTAAATTAATTAATTCAAATCCTTTTTCTATACTAACAAAGATTTTGATTTCCAACAAAATTAAAATAAGCAATATCACCTGAAAAAGAGAAGGGATAAAAAGAAATCCGAAAGAAGCATACAATGTCCAAGCAATTGATCAAATGATATATTTATAACATCATAGAGTATACACCACCAAGTCTCAGAGCAAATTTGTTACACGTAAATCCTGTCACCTAATAGCACCCATACTATGCAGATAGATGATAAGCTGACTTCCTCAAATGCATCACCTGTACAAACCTGTCGTCGCATATATCTTGTTCCAAGAACACATGAAACAAAGTTATTGCAAATCCATCACTCATGGAACCAATATCCAACACAAATAAAATGATAGGCTCAACACTGTAAAATCAATCACCTATACGTCCAATCTTAACCAGCCAACTCCCCTGATGACATGTTTTCTCTTTCTTGCTCTTCTTCTGAACCAGCTCTGACGAGACTGCTGCTGCTGCCAGGGAGAATACTCTCATCCAAGGAGTTGCTGGCTTTTTCCACAATTTCCACGTTGCCTTCACCTTTCAAATTGCCCAAACTGGGGGAATTAAAACCAGAAACACGCCCTTCTGAATGTTTTGGCTGATTCAGTGCTTTACAATGTGGACAGTAGTAAGTAATGTATGGGAATTCCTCCTTCCTGACTAGTCCTGAGCAAACAGTAAGCCATAAAATTCAGTAATGAACACTAACTGCAGTGTTGTGTTAGACAAGTTGATAAACTTGAAGAGCAACCACTCACCATTGTGCATATGGCAATTTCCACATATCAGTGCATAAGATTGTGTGGGATCCTCACCCACAAGTAATGCTGCTAATCGAGCAATCCATCCTCCATCATGCACAGCAGAACCCTGAGGATTGTGATGTTCAACCATGAGCGAATTTTGCTCAGCAGTTTGAAGATCTTGACTTTGTGCAGAGGACAGCCTTTCTTCATCATGATGAAGCACTGGAGAACTCCCTCCACTAATGGATCTAGCGTTCACTTGCTTTCTATTTCTAAGGCCGCTTGATTGCACAAGCTCAGCATCATAACTAATGCTTGCTGCACTATTGAGCTTAGCTTCATCTTCCATGTAAACTTTCAAGCCAGAATCTGCACCCAACTTCGATGCGAGGACAGTTGCAGCAGCTGCCTTTGCTGCTGGATCTGGATCATATCTCTGCATAGATCCATGATTAAACTAAAACTGAAACCTCAAACCTGATATTATGCATTTGGAAAACAGGGTCCATAAAGCTCAGCAAGCAACATGCCTACAAAAGGATAACACCACTTGTTGTGCATCTGCTATATAAAATATTTTATATATTTTTTTTTCACATTTCTTTTCCTTTGAGATGCATAAATAGATAAGAAATATCAATTTTGGAAGTACATGCGAGCTATTCAAACAAGTCATTGTCCTTTTTATTCAAGGGTGCACAGAAGTCAAAGCATTAGTATGTTTTGCTTATTTTACCTATCATCTTCATAATATTATTAGGACAGAAACACTTCTGATTCCAATGCAAAATTCTATTTTCTATCTCAATCTTAATGTTCTACTAAAAAACTAGAAAACAAAAAAATATTATAAGGAAAATATCATAGAGAATAAATATTTTGATGTGTTCACAAATTAGTGATCCACCCTGTAGTTTTGATAACATTCAATACACAAATATGACCTAGCTCAAAGAGAGATTTCTTCAATAGCTTACTCAGAAAGAGATCAAACACAGAAGGACTACTAAAGTTTTGCTTCTATATTCAAAGTCGATTAATGCTAATTTTATTTTAAAGATAACTATTGCCAACTAGATTAAAAAGCATTCACTTAATTATCATATAAAATATTTTATTCAACGTTATCAAGATCAGACAACTATACCTTACTTCAACAAAATCAGAACTGTATTATATTGCTAACAAATTCAGTGACCAGGCTAAAAGTTGGTTCTCATCTATGATGGACGTACGGTGATGGTGACGGTGATGGTGATGGTGACGGTGATGGTGATGGTGATGGTGATGGTAGTGGTTGAATATAACACATAAAGAACGAGGTAAGATTACTACAAGTCTGCCATTAGTGATTAGAAGTATTCAGGCTTAGTTTGGCTAAATTTTAGTTACATGATATACAACACCACATTGAAAGTTATTATGGTTAATTGATTAAGAAAGAGAATGGGCTAATTTGAATATGCTCACTTTTTTTTTTTTGGGAATTAAGAACTAAATAAAAGGACATAAAGGTTGTTCCAAATCTCATTCATATGTCTGTGTATGTGCACATGCAAATCATTCGCAAACTAATAATAGATCCCCTAAGAGAGTTCTATAACAAGCACAAAATATCGGATTAATAGCAAAACGATTTTACCTGAATGAGTTGCTGTGTAGTGTAGTAATTTGTCCTCTCTTTAAGTTCATCAATTTTTGCTTGCCTCTCAGCCCGCAGCCTTCCAAGAGTTTTCTGATCCCTTTTATCACCTAGGTGAACATAAATTAAAGGATAATTAGCATGACCTATAAATTATTATAAGAGTCAAACTGTATTAGTATATTTAGGAAATCATGGAGGCAGGCAGACAGATAGCCTTAGGTCTGAGCACTGGCACCCTCTCTTCCAATAATAAATTTCCACCTGCCAAGTTCATTTTGGTGCTCTGATTTGTTGAACTAGATTTCTGTTTCATATTGCATATGCTGTTGGCCCTAGCAACTCCAGCATCAAGTTAAAGATATAAATTTTAATTGGACTTCTCTTTCAGGTTAGAATATTGTTCCTTGAACCACAATGTTGGCTCATCACCTATACATTTCAACTTTCGAGACTAAGACTGATAAGCAAATTAGTTCTGATATTTGAAAGTGTGAAAAGAAAGAAAACTTTTCATGAACACGAAAAACCTCCAAGAAATGAAATTTGTTGCAAGTTTTAGACACTTACACATGGTTGTGAGGTTGACAAATGCTGAATATGCAAGCAATGATATACCAGGCACAAGAAACATAGGCAAAACCCTAAATGCCCTCATCTTCCAATTCAAATCGATTGATCTTGTCGTCATGATAGCATAGCCTATTGCAATCACCTGGATTTAAAGAAGGCAATTTTGTATCTGTAATATAACGAAGGAATAAGGCAAGATGCCAACTCCACAACAGTTTACTTCCCTCAAATTCAAACTGGAAATTGGCAAGTGCCTGCACACTAAATGATGAAGCTCTTAGACCTATTGTCTTGTATAGGTTAAAAAATAAATGGTCAACTCATTGTCCTCTGCTATACAATATATGGATGCTCACCAGTGTTTGATAAATTTGCAATTGCCAGATATAGACACAAAAGGTATCGAAAGAGCATCTGATTTAGAGAACACATATTTATGCAACTGCAAAATTCCAGAAGGTAGCTGAAAGCTGCTAATAGGAATGGATTAACAGATAAAGAACGAAAAGAACCAATGTCTATCCTTACGTGATACTAGGTCAAGGAAAGAAAAACCAACAACCTATATAAGTATATATAATGGTGCTCATTTTTTAAGTTGTGTGTTGCTACTTGAATCACAAAATTCATTGTAAACAAGGTCAGGGCAGAGACCAAAGATTATAACCTCAAAAATGACTGAGAAAATAATGAGATGCCTAGTCATCTTCCTCCAAGTAAGGGATCTTCTTTTCATCCTTGATAAAACAGTGGCTTCTTCCTTGGAAATGCTGTGCAGTCTCTTCTCAAAATTGTCGCCATGAAGCCTAAAAATACCATTCCAAATACGAGAAAAGATACCCTTGGGTTTCTTCTCGTCAATTACTCTCGGCTCATCCTTTCCTCCTTCGGATATGACTTTGTCCTCTGCCATTACTTTTGCTCTTTTTTTCTTCTACTACCACCTCTAATAAAAGATAATAATTAAGGAGGATCATTCACAGCTCTAAATAAACTGCATCATACATAGACAAGAATGTTTACATTGTTTATTAGCAAATGAAGAAAAAAAAAATTAAGTTAATTTTTCAAAATTGATGAAGAATCTAAGTAGTTACTTACTACTATTAACCAAAACATAAATAAATCAAGGAAATTGAGCCACGTCAACAATACAGCATATGGATCTATTAGAAAGGAATAAAATAAGGATTGATTCAAAATAAAGTAAAACAAGATCCAAAGCGAAAATGAAATGAAATGGGGAAAATATCAAATTGATATCTATGAATACCCTGAAAGAAATGGATGGACAGTTGATCTACCCAATCATCCAGGTAGTAGCAGGAGATGCTCTTTCCTAATCAAATAAAGTGTCTGGAGATTCATCCGAATAATAGAACAATCACACTCAAATCCAAACATCAATCCATATCCACCTCCACCCCACATAAACAACCCAAATTGGGAAGGTTACTAGAGTTTGAGAAACTCCATCACCATTTTGACAATTGCCAACACATTCGGTATAATCAAAAGTTGACAACTTATGATCTTAAAACGTCCTAACATAAATCAAGTTCGACAAATTATCAATCAAAAGTAATAACTTTGGAGAAAACATGTCGCAAACAAATAAAGGTAACAATTCAAGGAATAATCCATTAGAACTGAAACAAAAGTATACACGCAGCAAGGCATAAATGGCAATAGAAGAAGTAGGGCATACATTAACAAGAACACCACAAAGTTTATGAATTAAATACAGTTGAAAATGCCAAATTTGACAAGAAAACTACATTCCAAAAATTTGCAGAACTAAATTAATACCGATTATATACAGAAAATCACGGCAAGAAGAGCAACAACAACAACAAGATAGGGTGAAATAAAGAAAGAAAATCGTAAGGAGAAAAAAAATAAAAGAATAAAGAATATAATACCTGGATTGAGATTGATGACAGTCGCGTCGGCAGGCTGAGCTCGAAAGATGCAGCGATACGAGGTCGCGACTCGTGATCGGGACGCACAGTTAGAGATAGATGGATAAAGGGAATTGGATCAAGGTAAACCCACGTAAAAAACAACGTAATTTTTTTGGTTCACTTGGTCCAATGGCAAGGGTATCACGAAAGAGAGTTGCCGGTTGCGCGACGTCGTAAAGAAGAGGTAACGCGGTGTCGAAAGAATCTGTACGCAAACGTAAAGATGAAGGGGAAAGGATTCGGTGGCTGCTGAGTTCTCAGGCTCTGCACGATTTAAATGGAATTCAGGCTCCACCGGAGGTTAGTTGCTGGAAATGAGGTGCTGGCAACGGGATGCAGGTGAACGGCGGTGCGTGGATCAGCGGGAAATGACAACTATTTAATACCTATAAATGAGGTTTGCTTATTTTATGAATAATTACACATAAATTACATATAATTTTAGAAGCCTTAATTTTCTTTTTTTTTTTATTATAATTTTTTGTTCTTTTTTAGAAATAAAAATGGAAATAATCGAATTTATTATATCTATGCATACTGCCTATTTTATGAATAACTATAAATAATTTGAAAAATAATTTTAGAATCTTGTTCCAAAAAAAAAATAAAAAAACGAATTGGTTATTTAATAAAATTTTAAAACTAAAAATGATTTTGATCAATGTAAGTTATATGATAAACTACATTAAACTTATTTTGTATTTTAATATGAATTAATTTTATTTTAATTTAGATGATCAAAAGTATAATTATAAATCCATAATAATAATAATTTTTGAATTTTGGATAAAAAAAATATAAAATACAATTTTTATAATAGTTTATTAATAAAATATTATATGTTAATATATATATATATATATATATTGCTTTAGTTTAAAATAATAATTTACTCCTTAAATTTTTTATATAAATCAATTTTTTAATTTAATTAATATTAAAATAGTATTTTCTATAAAAAAAAAAGTTATTAATAAAATAATATATTAATCAATAAGTAATGAATTTAAATTTATTAATAGTGTTTTTAAAAAATAATAAAATTTTGAATTGTGAAATTCTAAAAGTAGGAAATTAAAAAAAAAAAAATGGATCGCTCACTTAAATCAGTACAAATACAACATGGCAGCCTCATCACAAATCATATTCTTACCCACGTTTTTGTCTCCGCAACTGCTTTTTGAATGATAAGTTGTTTTCCTTTCCACTCTATGGTTCCTTCGTTTATTCTTTTTCACATTGTTCTGTTGCCGTCGCTTCCCATCTTTTTTATTTTTTCATCATTTAAAATATTAACATGTATCATTGATTGCGCATACATGAACCTTATCGTATGTGTATTGGCTAATCGCATTATTAAAAAAAAAAAAAAAAGAAGACGATGACTGAATGATGAAATCAAAGTCGTTGGCCTTCTTTTTTTATTGTGCATTTAAGTGTTACTGTGCATTGAATTTCTCCATAACTTTATTTTTTTTATTTGTTTTAATAGAATACTAATTTCTTTTTTTTTTTATTGATGTCGTTTATTAATATTAATATTATTTTTAAAACGTAATTTCAACATTTAAGTCAATCATGATATAAACGTCTATTAAAAAAAGTTAAAATTTCAAATCATTTATACCATATTTTAATAATCTTCACTTGAAGTTTAATGAGCCACAGACACGTCATCGCTGCACTTAATGACTCATTTTTTTCCCTTTGACTAAATTTCAATTACTATTTTTAAATTTATTTATTATAATAATCACAATATATTATTTTAATCTTTATTATTTAATTGATTTTCAATGCTTTTAAAAAATAAAATTTAAATATTATAAAATAGAAAAAACAATTATCTAAACTTTTAAAATTTAATTATTATATACAACATTATTAGAGAATAAATCATTAATTATGTATATCATATGTATTTTTTTATTAATTCAATTTAAAATTTATTATTACAATATATATTTTATTATTTAAATAAATAAAATAAATTTTATTACTTCCTCCATTCTTTAAAAGCAAGATAATTAAAATAATCAATTTCATGAAATATATATTCA
>CAOGCB011263209.1:0-10219 GCA_948266635.1 Cnidoscolus chayamansa | reverse complement strand
CTAATCACATAACAGAAGTAATTGAGGAAAACATAAAATGTTCTTGACCATGATGTTCCAATTTCAGCAATATGTTTTTAGGACATAGTAGTAGCATGTCAAGTTCTCAAAATCACAAGATATGACTTTTCTTATGACATTTACATAACATCTCAACTAACTGAATGAGTTTCACAAAATTCAACTTTTGTTCAGCTATATTAGTCATTCCTAATTCACTTATTATTCTGTAGAAATCTTCTTCATTTAAAGGCTATAGTGAATAGATCAACAAAGTGTTTTTCAGTAGGCACAAATTTCACATAATAATTTCATTTTGGACATGATCTCAAATAATGTCTGATTTCTATATATTTAGAACTGGGATGCTTCACTGGATTCTTAGTTAAGTTGATAGCACTAATGTTATCACATCTAGTGGGCACATGATCAACTTTTTATTCCATAATTCTCAAGTTGTTAGTTCATCCAAGGGATTTAAGCAACACAATTTTTTGCTGCAACATATTAAGCCTTAGTTGTACATAATTGAGGATTGTCTTTTGTTATACTATGAAACTGATGCATATCCTTAAGGATTGACAAGTATCTAAGGTAATCTTCTTATGTAGTCTAATATCAACAGAATCAAGGTCACCATGTCCAACTATCTAAAATTTCACTCTTAGTCCAATGGAGCATGTACCAATAAGATATCTAAACATTCTTTTTACAGCAATTTAATGAGATTCTCTAAAAGATGACTAAAATCTTATACATAAACGTATACTGAAATAAATTTCAAGTTTTGATGCAATCAAATAGAGAAGTGAGCTCATCATACCTTTTTCAACCTTTGATCAATTTCTTTACCATTTTCACCTTTATCTATTTGATGCTTATATTCATTGGAGTACTTAAGCTTTTTAAGTCGTTCACTTTGAATTTTTTTAGCATATTTTGATCTGCATCAATCTCTTGTCATCATTTTCTGTGAAGGATCATCAGAATGCCTTTAGGAAGGTATCCATAGGATATTTATTCTTGAGGAAGATCTTCATATTTAGGTTCCTCAATTTGTAGTTCTTCCATAAGTGATTGTTGTTCAGTTTCATCTTTTGGTTGTGCACAGTTTTTTGATTGCAAGTCATCATTATTCACTTTAGTATTTTATTCATTTTTATTATTTCTACAAAGATTCAGCTTGCTAAAAATCTGCTCAATGTCATTATCAGCCAAATCTCTTTTATCTAAAGAAGAGTTAGTTTCATCAAACACATCATTCACACATTCTTCAACAGTTAAGCTCTTTCTATTTGAAAACTCTAAAGGCCTTGCTTGGAAAAGACTAAGCTAAAAGTATGCCTTTTATATCCTTTGCATCAAATATTTCTCAAGTTCTCTTGTTTTTTTTTTTTTTTTAGTATAAGCATTTATAACCAAACACTTGAGAATATGAATAATTAGTCTTTTGCCTTTCTATAATACATAGAGTGTTTTCTTTAGAATGACTCTAATGGTTATGCTATTTACAATGTACCGAGTTATATTCACAACTTCTACCTAGAAATAATTAGGAAGTTTTATTCTCATTTAACATTGATTTACCTATTTTCAGTAGTATTATGTTTTCTTCTCAATTTCTCCATTTTATTGAGGTGTTTTTATGCTAAAAATGAATGAAAAGTATCATATTTTAAAAAAAGAACTCTTCAAATAAACTATTTTCAAACTCATCCCATGATCACTCTTTAAGGAGGTGATGCATAATCCCTTTTCATTTTGAACCCTTCTGCATAATTTTTCAAATGCACTAAAGGTTCCTTTTTATGAGTAAGAAATGATATCCAATTGTATCTAGAATGATCATCTGCAATTATAAATGCATAAGCTTTGACATCTAGGCTTGTGGGATTGATTAAACCAAAAAGATCAAGGTGCAGCAATTTTAAGACTCTTCAAGTTGTAACTACAAGTTTTTGGCTTAAAGCTAGTTTTGATTTATTTTCTTAATGAGCGGAATTTGCAGGGATAAATTCTCTCAAATTCAGTTTTAGTAAACATCTAACCAAGTATTTCTTTGAGATTTTAAATATCAAGTGCATACTTATCATGTCCAAACCTCCTATATTATGACAAGCTATTATCATATAAAATAATGAGACATTTTTCACTATCTTGAAAGCAATCTAAGTCTAGCATATAACCATTGTCATGTCTAGAAGCAATAAACAGAGCATTTTCATTTAAGTCAACTGTTTCATAGTGAGTGATAAAGAATGTTAACTTAAACCTCTTATCACACAATTGACTTATATTAAGGAAGTTAAATTTCAAACCTGGAATTGAAGCAACATTTTCAATAGGTTGATTTACAATTGAGCCATTTCTAGTAATTTTGACTCTTCCTTTATCACCAAGTCTGAACAATCTTTCATTTCTCATTATAAGCTTGGTGAGATTATCTTTATCTCCTTTCATATGCATTAAGCATCCACTTATTTACACACCACTTGCTTGAGTCCTCTTTGTTCTTCAAACAAACCTGAAAACAGTCAATCAATTTTTGGTACCCAAGTCTTTTTGGGTCCTTGAGCGTTAGCACTATTAGACATGGATTCTTTAGGTACCCAAATTCTCTTTACCTTGGAGGATCCTTTCTTAATAGGACATGAATGAATATATGACCAACTGTATTGCAATAAAAATAAGTGATAGTGGGAAGATATGAAGAGGTAGCTTTTACAAAGAAATTTTTGTACTTCTTATAGTTTGAAAAGCTGTTGAATCCAATTTCTAATTTTTCACCTGAACATCTTTGTGAACCTAAGAGCATATCTAAATTTTATTTTCCCTTTATGAATTTTGTTAAATCTACAGTTAAGGTTTTCACTTGATTTTCAAGAGCTTAATGCTTTTCAGAAATTTCTTTGCATTTCTTTCTTGATGTGTCTAAATTATTTTTTAGTTCATTGAACAAATTTATTTGAGCTTTGTAAAATTCATTTTCCTTGAGAACATCTTTCAATGAACTAATTTCTATTTTTAATGAATCATTTTTTTACTTCAAAATTACACATTTCTTCTTGTATGTTTTGTATTCATCATAGACTTTAGCAAATGCTAACTCTAAATCTTCTACAATAAGAGGATCAGATTTAACTCATGTTAATTTATGAGTGATGATTCAGGAAGTTCTTCTGCAATAGCTATTACACAAACTTCAGTGTCTCCTCTTTCATCTTCTGTTGAACTTGAATTTGAGGCATTACAATTAGCAATCATGACTTTTTTTCCTCTATTTTCTTTACTCTTTTCTTCTTCAATTTTGGACAATTATGCATGATTTGTCTAGGTCCATTGCATTCATAGGAGACTTCTTTTGTTTGCTCCTTTTGTATAGGGAAAAATTTCTCATCTTTAGAACCATATTTCTTGAAAAGTTTCTTGTACTTATTTCTACCTTTTTTTTAATGTTCTTTTGACTTTTCTAGCAAACACAGTCTTTTCTTTATTATTACTTGAGATGCTTGAAGAACTAGAACATGTTGCCTTCATCGCTAGTGGCTCGTTCATCTCTTCATAAGACATCTCAAGTTTATCCCAGATTTTCTTGGCTGATTCATAATCTGAAGCTTGATTATATACATTTAGATCAAGAGCACAAAGTAGAATGTTGACAACTGTAGCATTTACATAAATTATTTTCCAATCATTATCATCAAATTCATCTTTTGTTTTAGGTACAGGAGCTTTTTGAGGCTCATCTTTCATTGGAATGTGAGGACCATCTTTAATTATTTTTTATGCATTAAAGTCAATAGATTGAATGAAAGTTCACATCCTAGTTTTCCAAAATGAGTAATTTGTGCCATTAAACAAAGGAGGTTTAATGATTGAGTGTCCATCAACTAAAGGTGTGGGGACTCCATCAATATTAGAAGTACTAGCCATTCTAGGATCTTTCTAAGGTGTTTGAACCCTAAGCAAGAGAGCTAGGCTCTGATACCAATTTATTGTCCCAAGTATAAATGACCAAGAGGGGGTAAATTGGTCACTTTTTCAATTCAATCATTTTTCAAGTTCTTGCTCTAAACTCTTATGAAAAATTATGGCTAAATACTTCTAGAGTGTTATCTAATCAAATCAATGCATGAGAAGTTGATTTTCTTAAGATTGCAATATACAAAATTAGCTAGCTAATTTTTAGCCTATGAAAAAGTTATTGTTCACAATGAAATTAGATAAGTGCTCAAGTTTACTAATTTTGATATCTACTTTAATGAAATCTCAAAGGCAATAAGCTAAACACCAATACATATCATCCAGTAATTTCAAAACACATTAATAAGCAATCAATCATAAAAGATTAGGGAAGAGAAAATTCAAACACTAGAATTTATAGTAGTTAGGAAAAACGACCTATGTCCACTCTTCTCAAGCTTCCTCTTGAGACCTCTAATCTACTATCAATCTCTTTTACCAGGTAAGGGATTAACCATTTACAATTCTCCAAGCTTTTCAGGTGCTTAGTGAACCTTTACAAGTTTGATGTACCCTCAGATTTTTTTAAGCTTATAAGGTGCGTAATGACATCTTCCAAGTGATGTACCCTTAGACTGTCCTCAAGATAAGATGAATTGAATGTTTATAAGGAATCACTCTCTTTCAACATATCACAATTGAATGCTATAAGAAGAGAGAGAAGATTTGTCAATGAAGCTCTCAATAAATTGAATGTTTATAAGGAATCACTCTTTTTCAACAGATTACAATTGAATGCTATAAGAAGAGAGAGAAGATTTGTCAATGAAGCTCTCAATGAAAGTTGATGAAAAATGCTGAAATTTTCACTTAAGAATTCCTCAATAAATGTCTCACTTTCATTACTAAAAAATTCAATTAAATGCATGCTTATATAGGTGTGTTTGTGTTCTGAAATTTTCAGCACAAAAGGACAATCAATAGCTAGAAAACTAGCCGTTACACTACTACAGACTGTGCAGCAGTCTACACAGTTAGGCTGTTGTCAATCATCTATGAGAACTAGTCCAAAATTAGCCTAGCTAAATATATTTTCATCCAGAAAATAGTTAGCTAATTTTGAAAAGATAGCATGCTAATTTTAACAAAAGTTTACTAAATTTGTTTTTCTTATAAGTACTGAAAGGGACTAAATCTAAAATTAGTTAGCTAATTTTAACCCTTAAGTTAAAATTATGTATCTAATTTCAGCTCATTTCATCCTTGATTTTTTCTTGAATTAAAAACATATTTTGAAAAAGTTCTAAAAATCTTTTTATGAATGAGAAATCATTGGTAGATCTTAGTCTTGTGTCTCTTACATGTTTTTGCCTAGACTCTCATGTCTTCATCTTGTCTTTCATGAGTCTTCATGATATTTTCTTATCTTCATGACATGCTCTTTTTCTACTTCTTCTTTCTTTTGACTTGCTTTCTCTATTTGATCTAAAATTCTTACAAAGCCATTAACATGTATCATTAAGTTTTGTTATCATCAAAATAGGTTTTCTCCTTATAGGGTCAACATGCTCGATGTCCTCTCTCTTTGACTCTATGACTCTCCATGATCACTTGTTGCGTACACAAGCTCAAAATAAAGAGATATTTCTATCTTGAGCGAATGTTGTTAGATATGAAGATTCGAATGAGTCAAATATTAACACTATGGTTCCTAAGGAATTAATCAAATGATGGGGACATGTAAGGGTCAAAATATGAATCGCTTCCCTATTAACTACTCCATTTGTCTTGCCTGTTGGCCCTTTTATTATAGACTTGAGGTATTGCATGTCTCTATGGGTTTCCCTTTTGTCACTTTGCTAACACTGTGTTCCCTGCTTTTCCTCTTAGACTTCAACTTTTGACGATCCTCTTGTCTTCTCCACTACAATGATTGTTGACTCTAGCTTCTCACTCCTCATCGACTATGCTCCCCCACTCAATGATCTTGTCTCTCTTTAGGCAAGGTGAACATCTTCACTTGTTTATGATCATGCTCTCCTTCAAGGTGGTCACTTTCCCCTGCATGTCCACAACCGAAAAAGAAAAAACTATAAAATTCCTCTCCCCATATGGGATAGAGTTTTGATTGCATTGTTATGTGACATTTGCAGATATAAAACAAGTTGATTTAGTATTACAATAGCCGAAGCAACTCATTATCAACGAAAATGTATAAGAGAGCTAAAAATATATATTACTGATTTTGCTCGAGAGTACCTCTGGATAATTATTTTTGTCGTGCTCTTGTTTCGGCATACCCAAGTACTCGTCAAGGGTATCGAGACCATCAATGATGGATATTAGTTTCTCTCTGTGCTCTTTCATTCGGGAGGTTGTTGCTTCTATAGTCAAGACTCCTTCTTCCAAGTCTTTTAGTCGAGTCGAGCATTCCCTACAAAAGAGAGATTTTTCGGTGGCTTCATGTTTTCTGGGCACACCTTTACCCTTTGGTGGCTTGCCCGGGTCTTCGATGGCCTCATTCTCTCTTGGCTCAACAAGATAAGTTTGTAGTAATATTGGGAGGCCTCATGTTCTATTGGCAATCCCTTACCCTTGGTCACTTGACCGAGTCTTTGGTGGCCTCATTCTCTCTTGGCACACTGGGAAAGTTTTTATTTTTTTTTATTTTTGTAGAGATTTGGGAGGCCTCATTCTCTCTTAGCACTCCCCTACCCTTAGGTCACATGACTGGATCTTCGGTGGCCTTATGCTCTCTTAGTTCACCAAGAAAAGTGTTGTAGGGATTTTTCGGAGGTCTCATGCTCTCTGGGCACACCCTCACCCCCAACTAATTTAGTGACTAGGGCCACCAGATTTTTGAAGGAGGGTTGGTTTGAGCTCTATTGTCAACTCCTCGAGAGTTGGGCCTTCATCGATTCGAGCTCTTCTCGTGCCTCTCAAGCTCATCGACGTGAGTCTTGGATTTTGTCATTTTCACTTTAGCCGAAGATTGTTATGCTTTGATACCAACTATCATGGAGCCAGATTTCTACACAATTGGAAACTTGGTTTGGACACGCTCAAGCCAAGTCAGCCGAAGCATTCAAACAAGAACTTGTACAATTGTAAGCAATTGTTAGCGTATTTGGGGTATCGAATGAAAAGGGCACGATAGCCTGCAATTAGCCAAGTATCGTAAGCTCGCCAGTATAATCATGATTATCGAAGCATTCAACATATAAAAAATGAACAATTGATGAACATCGATTTTTTTCATGAATATTCCTCATTTTATTGATAATAAATGATCCGCATAAATCCATCATCGATCCTCACATTACTTATAGTATGGGGAAACCTACAAGGAGTAGAGGTATCATTACCGCAGCATGCTTGATGGCTAACCAGTCACTTCCCCATAAAGAGCTCTTATGACATAATAGCCTATTTAAGGAGGAGACATCATAATATCTCTTCTGGCACCCCTTTCTAAATTAATTACTATAAATATTTGACACTTTATAATTAGTGCGGAACATTTTATAAAAATTATTTTAAATTTTAAAAATATAAAAAAATATTCCAAACTATTTAAAAAATTACAATTTAATCTTGAGGTAAATTCCAACCCCTAACACCAAGGACCCACAACATCACAAGGAAATCACAGTTTCAGAAGCCATAATCCTAGATTAAAAAAAAGGAGAAAATGTTCCTTAAGAAACAGAAAAAACAAAGCTTTAGCATCGAAGAAAACGTTATCAAAAAAGAAAAATAAATTTAAAATCCAAAATTAGCCAAATCCACCTCATCAACTTCAGACCTTCTCAAAGGCATGCAGATGCATTATTTTTATAATAAATGAATTTTTAAGTTTTACTAAATTTAATATTTATAAGTTAAATTTAATTATTTTTAATAAATAAATTTTAATTTTAATTTGTTTAAAAAATAAAATAAAATAAATTTATAAATAATTTGATTTGTAAATCAAAGTTTATTTTGAAATATTAAATAATTATAAAAAAGAAGCGCCGAAGCGGGGGATGCCATTGCTTTTGCTTCTAAAGACCATTTTCTGATGGAATTTTCTGTGGAACAGAACGGCGTAGTATTGATTTGTTTTCTGGCTGATATGCCAACTTGATCTGCTTAGTTTGACTTGCGAAATTCATATTTTTAAGTAAGTTAGAGTTTTTTTTTTATTAATCATGCATATACGAGAATCACTTATTTTTATTTATTTTAAAAATTAATTATGATAGATTTTACTTTATAATATTTAAAATCATTTTTTTTTATTTTGAAATCTTTATTTGTAATTTTTAACATTAAATAAAATTATAGAATATTTTATTTCAAGCTTTTTAATTATTATCTAAACTACAATATAATCTATTAGTTTTTAATGAAAATTATTAAATGGCAGCATAAATTAAATAAAAAAAATGTTCAATGGTATTGCGAGTACGTTATTTACTTGAAATCAAAAAATTAATTGAATCATTTTGATTCAATTTAATTAGTTTGTTTTTTTTATTTAATTAATTTGATTTAATTTTAGTTTAATTTGTTTGATAAAATTAAAATAATTAAAATTTTATTTAAATAAATCTTAATTTTATTGATATTTAATTTATATTTTCAATTTAATTTTTTTTATGAAATTTTAATTTATTATCTTTTAAAATTAAAGAAAAGCAATTTTATTAAATTTTTAATTCAAATTTATTTTTAAATTTAAAAAAAATTATTTTTTAAAATTTATTTTAAATCGAATCGATGGAATTATAAAAATGTATAATTTTTTTACATATGGGCTGTGCACGTGTACTATAATTCTTTGATGCTCTTTTAAGGTTAATATGATATTTTTTCACATTGCTTTTGTAAAATCAATTGAAATTGGATCAAACGGTTCCTAAGGTAATGATGTTTTAAAATACACGTATTAGTGATGCGTGCTCTAAACACTCTAAAAGAATGGCAAGTGTATCAATCAAGTAATATAATAAATTTTTAATGAATCCGAATATCGATTCATAGAAACAATCAAAATTACGAATTCTACTGTATTTTAAATAATTAAACCTAAGAATAACGAAAATAAAAATGAATAGAAAAAGTAATATAGGTAATGAATCATTAACCGGAATTGAGTAATTCGAATAACCAATTTAACTTATAAGATTGAATTATTAATTTGTGAACTATCAATATGCAAACGGTCAAGAGTATCTATCTTCCCTAAATCTCATATGGTAATGCATTAAATATGTGAGTCGATCTAGATGACGAGTTTAATGATTAACCCAAACACTCTACCAGAAAATACTACTCATAATTATCTCATCCCTATCCTAGGAATGTTAAGAAAAACATGTATAAAAATAAACTCATGGATTCTTCTAGTCCAGAAACAATATGGTTCTAATATTCAATTAACTAGCCACCGGCAATAATTAAATAAATATTAGTCAATATTTTTATTAATAATCATAATTCCTAAATGCAATCAATTAGCTACCAGCAATAATTAATAACATGCATCTATTCTATTAAAAAAATTAAGCATTAAGCATAAATAAAAATATTAAATCTAGAAATCAACTCGCATAAATAATTCAATAACCCATATTCAATTTAGGGATTCAAGAACTCTTAATGTGTATATCTACTCCATAATCAATTTAATTAAACTGAAAAGAAATAGAAAGGTTAGTAACATGTTTATAACTTTAGAGAGGAAAATTGACTCAACGATGAAACCTAATATTTTACCTAAAAGAATCTTCAAATCTGCATATAGAGAAATCTATACTGCAAAATTATAGATCTTCACTGAGATGGATCAAACGGTGGTTTGTCGTTCAGAGACATGATATCCCACACTGAGATGGAGATTGAAAGTATTGGGTAAGGATGAAGTTCCAGTTACCTGAAACATAATAACTAATTCTGTTGTGTAGATAGAATTACTGAACGTAACTTTAGGAGTGTATTCTTATCATTAACGTGTATATATATACACTAGTTGTGTATTGTATTATCATTCAATATAATTATTAAAACCATTTCTTATATGGTATCAGAGCCTTCTGCTCTCTAAGCTATTTAAATCTATTTTTCTGTAAATTTCTTTTATTCCTATGGGTGACGAAACCTCCAAAACTCCTTCTCCTTCAGTTACCCCTCCAATCACATCTGTTGGTACCCCTGTGATACCCACTGCTATGTCGAATTTAAATACAGCAAACCAACTGGTGTCGATTAA
>CAOGCB011261976.1:0-11706 GCA_948266635.1 Cnidoscolus chayamansa | reverse complement strand
GCCAAGTACTGAAGCATGGCCTCGACAACATGCGAACTCCAGTGGATCACATATCTACTTAAAGACTTTCAAATTAAACTCCACTTACCGATCCATCTCTTCTGCGACAACAAGGCTGCTCTCCACATCGCGTCCAATCCCGTCTTCCACGAGCGAACGAAGCACCTCGACATCGATTGCCACATTGTCCACGACAAGCTCAAAGAGGGATTCCTCCAACCATTACACCTCCCATCCAGAGATCAGATCGCCGACGTATTCACCAAATCCCTAAATTCGCCCCTCTTTTCCTCTCTGCTCGACAAGATGGGACTGGGATCGCTCGACCCGTACTCATCTTGCGGGGGGGCTCTGTAAGCTCAACATGTAAATGAAACGGTGAGTTTTTGTTAATAAACAAAACTCACCGTTTCATCACAAAGAAAAAGGAGTAAGGCAAATAAAAACGACACCGTTTAGGGTGTCTGCTTGTCATTTAGCTTACATCATGTACTGCAGGCTGTTATACCTGCAAAATACCAGCTGGAGCATCTCTGCAATTTTGTCAGAGACGCTCCCAACATATTCCCCTCAATACTATCCCATCCTTGTGTATAAATAAGGCAGCATTTTGAATAAAAATCACAAGAAATAGGGATTATTTTTACATACCTTTTGTTCTTCTTTTACTGTCCCTTTTCTGTACGGTATTCTTATGAGTAAAATTTTACATTAGCATTTTTTGTCAAAATAATAGTATAGCTAAAATATTTAGTAGGCCACGATTAAATGGGTAGAAAGGAAGAAGATAAGATAAAAGAAAGAGAAGAAAAATGATTTTAAGGGGAAAGAAGATATTCTAAGATATAAATCACTTTGCTAGTGGATGGGGTTGTTCTTTAATTTCAAGAATTCTCTGAAAGTAGAGAAATTGAGGATTTTATATCCTTTTTTTAAAGGCCCTATTTGTTTATATAATGGGCTGGACACTAATTTGTCTCGCAAAAAAAATCATCCTAGAAATTTACATAACTTGTAGAGCAAACAAGTATGGATACTATAGCGCCATATCCTCCTCTCTTTTCTAAGCAGCTTCTTTACTAAAGTGGATACTCTAGTGAACTTTAACTACCGGAAGTACCTTATTCCTTAAATATTTATCTTCATTAACAATAATCTCCACTAATTCTTTCTCATAGGTTAAATATTTCTTAACTCAATAGGCTGCTTATAAAGGACATGAGAAGGATCACTCTTTTATCTTCTCAAAGTGAATATATGAAAGACATCATGAATCTATGATAACCCTAAAGATTGAGCTAATAGAAAAGTAATTAGTCTAATCTTCTGTAAAATTTAAAGGATCCTATAAACCAAGAACTCAACTCTCAATGCTTATCTAAGAGTACAACCCTTTTTCTGTAGAGAGATCTTCAAAATTAATTTATCACCAATATTATATCTGATATCTTTTCTCTTCAAACATGCATAATTCTTTTGTCTATCTTCTTCAAACATGCATAATTCTTTTGTCTATCTTGTGTAGTTTTTAATCTACTTCTCATCATTCGTATCTTATTTGTAGTATATTGCACTATTTTTGGACCATCTACCTTTCTTGCCCTACCGTAGTCCAACACATTAATGTTCTACATTTTTTCCCTAATAATACTTTATCAGGAGTCATGCTACTACGAGCATGGCTCTCGTATGATGTAAAAAAATCATAGCTTTTGGGTCCAACTTGAAGAAAATTGAGTGGGATTATTGAAAAGAAATGAGAGAGTTTTATTTTCTCCATTTGCAAGATTGAGGTCTTTTCTACTCGAGCTAGTAGAGGTAGTTTCGAACGGCCAAAATTTGCATTCCATCTCATCTCTAGCTTCTACACTCACATTAAAATATATTTTCCAAATACATTAAAATTAATTTTTAAAATGCATAAAAATATCAAATATTTTCTTTTTGATTTACATAAAAAATATCACTCAAATATTTCGTTTACTATTTAGAGTTTTTTTATACTAAAAAGTCGCAGAGCATTACAATATAATAGTTAGTAATTTGATAGAAATTGCCAACAAAGTTTATATCATTACTAAATGTCATAGCAATATTTTTGTATTCCTATAGTGAAAAGTAAAAAAGTTATATATTTTCACAAATAAATTCTTATAAATATATTTTTGGAAAAGAAACGGTGGATAGAGAGAACTTTATTTTTTTTATTATATTAAGTAGGACTGACAATTCATATTGGCGAAATATAAACGTGTCATATCAACATACCCTTATAACATTAAATATTAATTTTAAATTTTTAAAATATGTTTATTAATTTTATTTATTTATTTTAATATGTAAAAGTTTATAATATTTTCAAACTATTACTATTTTAAATAAAATTTAATTATCTAATAAATTTCATTGAAATAAATAGATCATAATATCTATAATATAATGAATCAATATAAGATATATTAACTATTAACCTACTTAAATAATCAATCTGTTTGCACTTGCACTTTTAGTGTGTTATAAACGAGTTGATCCATTTATGACTATTTAATATAAATCTAAACCCACTTAATTAAGTATCTTATCGTATCGTATTGTATAAATGGACCGTGTAAGAAATTGCTAACTCTAATAGTACTTAAAATACATATTCATTCTAAAGATTTTTTTTTTTACTTGTATTTAAATGGTTATGGAAATATATATATATATATATATATATATATATATATATATATATATTATTTAACTACATATAACTAAATAAATATTTGAAATAGAATTATAATTAATAAAAATGAAAATAGTTTTGATTTTTTATTAACATAACTCATGTCATGTTGCAACCACATAGTAAATAATATTATTAATGTCATGTCAGCAATTTTAACTTTTAATTTTGATTGCAAGTTATAATTAACACATATTTTTAAAATTAGACTTAAATTGATAAAAAAAAAGAAATAATTATAATTGGAAGCTACTTTGGTTCCTCAAAAATCTCTTTATATTTGTTTAGGAGTTCCTGTAAAGATGTTGTAAACTCCTCATTTCCCTTTTCAATTCTGTCTCCTTGTAACAATTAACCTTCTAGAGAGTAGGAATTATATTGTACATACATCTTAGGTCCTTCAAAGTGTCCTAACCCTTATTTATTTAATTGCTCACTTGCCACATATCTAATGCTACTTCCCATTTCTTTTTCTGCGACTCCCTTCAAGACAATAGTTCTACCTCCTCTTTGAAAACTAATTTGAGGAGTAATGAAGTCAAACAAGATAGGATTATGAGTTTTCATCCAATCAACCCCTAAAATTATAACAAAGCTACCCATTGGTAATATTATGAAATCAAAACTAAATTGATGGCCTTGTATCTTCCATGTCAACCCAGTCACCATACTAGAGCTAATCACCCTCCTGCCATCAGCCACCATAATGGTGATTTTTTTCCCTGATACTAATGGAATTCCTAAATCCTTAGCTTCTCATTTATCCATGAAGTTATGGGTGCTTCCACTATCTACTAAGATTAGCAACTGTCGGTTGCCATGGTTTCCCACCAACCTCACTATTTGAGCTCCATTACTACCTTCTAGAGCATGAACAGAAAGGGTAATCTCTCCTTGTTCCTCCATATGTTCCCCATCACGACCCCTTCTTCTAATCATGTTTCCTCTCCTGCCATATTCACTTCCCTTTTTTCTTCTTCTGTCTACATCATAATTATAGTTTTACTTTCCATTGGTGACCTGGAAAATACTTGTTTCCACATTTGAAATAGGGTTTTGGGGTTCTGTAGTTGGAGAACGAACTGGATTTAGGTGGTGTTTGGTTCATGGTGGTTTTGTTGTGAACTGGTAAGGTTTTGTTGTGAACTGGAAAGGTTTTGTGTGGTTCATTTAGTCTGTTTGAAGAATTCATATCCAAATTGGGACTATATCTAGTGGTATTCTGTATTGCTTTGAGGGTGTTTGGATAGGTGTAGGTTTTTCTAGGAAAGGAAGAAGAAGGTCTGATAAAGTTTAAGTTCTTCTTTGTGTTATTCAAGAATTGTTCCTAGAACTTTGCAATGTAGTAGGCTTTTGCTAGTGTGCTGGGTTTAAGCATTCTCAACATTGGTTTTATTTCTTCCCTTAACCCTCCAATAAACACAAACAGAAAATAAGCTTCTCCTAGTTCTGGCATAACCTTTTCCACCCGGATTCTCATATCCTCAAACCTATCTTGATAGTCTTCCATGGTAGTATCCTACCTTAACTTCATTAGTTTTTCAATTACATTCTCCAATCCTTCATCTCCAAACCTCTCACATAACTCCTTCTCAAATTCTACCCATGAGCTAGGTCTTGTATTCTTGATCCAATTACAATACTAGGAATCTGCTCTATCCACCAAAAATATACTAGCTACACCCACCATTTACTCTCTAGGTAGCCCATGCACCTCAAAGTATCTATTGCACTTTCTAATCCATGCTCTAGGCCCAAATCTTCCATAAAAAATTTCTAGTTTCACTTTTGGAATAAATCTACTCACATGTGATTGATCTATTACGGATTCAATGCTAATAGAGTCTCTGTTTGGCACATTACCCTTCCTAGGATTAGGCATAATTCCCTTACCTCTGAACAATAATAGAGGATGCTCTCCATCTTCAGCTTCTTCACCCATTCCAAATCTATTTCTTTCTTGCCCCTTAGCAATTAAAAGGATGCATAATTCTTCTAGTAGGATCTTGTGATTCTTAATCGCATCCTTTTCAACTCCTTTTGCAGTTCTTCTTTATCAGTTTGGATTTTCTCCTGTATCTTCCTCATCTAGTCTTCAATTTCGCCCTTTCTAGCTTCCAGATTAATAGTGGATCGGGTCATGGTCATTGAGTGATCACCTACTCTGATACCAATTTGTTAAGGTAGGAGTTGTTTGGTTGGTCTTTTTCAAGTTTTGATAGAATTAATAGAAAGTTTAGATGAGATTGGTAGAGAAGAAGGTTTAAAAAATAGAAAATAGAGAATAAAGAATATAGAGAAGAGAAGAGAATAGAAGAGTTAGAATGAATTTTTATATATCCTTGTTTGTGTAATCTTTAGTATTTATAAGCTAGGATTCTAACAACTTTAACAACTATTTGAATTCCCCTTCAGTTGTTACAAGTTAGCTCTTATTCTAACTAATCCCCTCCTTCTAGTACATTATAGCTAATTCTTTCCTTTTTCTTTCTACGATATATAACAAAATACCTATTTCCTCCATGACTTCATATTGCTAATGATCTAAGCATTACAAACACTTAAATACCAGCAATCCTTCACTAGACAATCTTATTATTCTTTCAAAAGCCAATAAAAGAAAATGTCTCTTATTCCAAGCAGCTTCTTTAGTGGCTGGAGAACCAACATCTTCGACCCTTTCTCTCTAGATTTATGGGATCCCTTCCATGACTTCCCATTCACAACCACATCTCTCTCAGCTCCTCGTTCTGAGTTCATAAATGAAACTTCACCAGTTGCCAACACACACATAAACTAAAAGGAGACCCTGAATGCTCACATTTGCAAAGCTGATCTTCCAAGGCTAAAGAAAGAGGAAATGGAAGTGAAAGTGGAGGTAGAAGAAGGCAAGGTTTTGTAGATAAGTGGAGAGAGAAGCAAAGAGAAGGAAGAGAAGAATGACAAGTGGCATAGAGTTGAGAGATCGAGTAGGAAATTCTTGAGGAGATTCAGACTACCAGAGAATGCTAAAATTGATCAAGTTAAAGCAAGCATGGAGAATGGAGTGTTGAAAGTGACTGTGCCTAAAGAGGAGGTTAAGAAACCCAATGTTAAGGCTATTGAGATCTCTGGTTGAGTGAAAAGAAAGCCAACTTGCTTTGGTTTGTTTTGATCCCATCTAATAAACAAATTAATAAATCTGTGTAGTCTGCAAATTAATGGGTTTAATGTACTGAGTTTTCTTTGTGAATAAAGATTTCAACTTTTGGTTTTCTATCTTCTATGGTTGATTGAGAATTTATGGGCTCAGTATGCTTTGGAAAACTTATAGCTTGTGGTGGGGAATTGTTGGACAACAATTTGAAAATATATCATAGTTAGATAAACCGGAAGAGTTTTCGGTAAAATATGCTAATTAAATATATAAAAAAATCTGTTGGAATTTGAAAAAAGATATATGCATATATTGACTTTATTATAATTAAAGTGTTATCATATTTTAACTACACGCATATTCTCTACGTGAGGATAAAACGATATAATTTAGCAGCCTATGAGTATAGAATTGATATATATATATATATATAAAACAATATAAATATAAAAATCATTTTATTTTGTGATTATGGTCATCAATCAACGCGAGCACCTTAATTGGTAAATAATTGTTGCAATGCTTTAGAAGTTAGAGGAAGAACTAGAATACTATTAGTTGAAGGAGGCAGTATCTCAAGTCACCCTTTTGATCGGTTCGAATTGAGAAACCAAGAGAAAAGCGAGAATAGTGGAGGGATGTTTCTCAGACATAAAAGGTTGAATAGAGATTGGTGAAGGTCATGCAACATTAACAGAAGGAAGAAAAAGATAAATACGAACTATAAGAAGGCTCCCACTTAATCTTGGAAGTTTGTACGAAGTTGTTCCCACTAAAGGTCAAGTTGTCGACTTTGGACAATTTAAGGAGCCATTTGACTGTGTTATGAATGTCATGTAGTTATAAGATGTAAATGACTTCATCTTTTACAGAGTCTTCCAATATAGTCTCACTGGATTGGCACAAAAGTGGTATCAACATCTGCCACTAGCGTCAATTGGAAGCTTTCATTACTTAGCCGAACAATTCAAGTCAAAATTCATAACATGCGTTCCACCAAATAAGCTTTCTTCCAACTTCAACAAAGTTTGGTAGGAAGAGAGTGACTCTTTGGGAAGTTACGTAACTTGTTTCAACGCTGAAGCCATATTGGTGGAGGAACTAAACCTAGAAACTGCATATGAAGCACTTGAAAAAGGACTTGAAGCATCAAATTCATGGATTAAAAGAGGATGTGATACAGGCCCCTGTTTGTGATCTAGTTAGGGCTCTTTGAAAAAGTGGATCAGGTTTAGAAGAAGAAGAAGGGTGGTTCTTCCTTCTGCCTATGTTTGCAGACTTAGAGAGGATCTGAAGTCTCTTGAGTGTAAAGTACTCAAAAATTGGAGAATTAATTTGCTGTCGTTTTATTGAAGAGAAGAAATATATATACAACTGAGTTTCAACTGTAACTCCTAAAAATACTGAAGCAACCAATATGAAAAATATTCTCAAACAAAAATAGAATCAGAAATAAAAGAAAAAGATTCCATAAAATCAGCAAAAAATCAGCAGCTAATAATTGACCACAGACTTATTCAACCAGCATTTTATTCTTCAATCCGTGAGTGTATCTCTTGTAGACCAACTGCTGCTGGTTGCTATCAGGATGCCTCATATTAGGCATATTAATAGCCATATCGGGCACATCGACAACCAACAAAATATGAGGATGCCTCGATATCATGCGCATCAGACAACCCTATGATAAAAATGCAAAACAAGAAGAATGCACCAATAAAGTAAGGATGCTATGAAAAAAAAAGTAATGGACAAATAAGAGGGACAAAAGAACCAAGACCATATGGGGGAAACCTAGAGAAAAAGATAATTCCATAAAACTTGTAAGTTCCTATCATACTTTGAGCTATTTCTTACTTGGATAAACTCATGAGCATGAAATTATTGATGCAACTATTAGGAAATCACATTCTAAACTAGATATCCTTAAAAAGGAACAGAAATATTTTTTGTTGAATAAAAATTGTTACATAACAAGAGGTGGGGATTGATCACCCATCGCCTTTGTTACTCTACTAAGTCAAAAAAATAATTTAGGTTACTCGGCTAAGTCAAGAAAATAAGTTAGTATACTCGGCCAAAAATGAGAAAGTAAATCAGTATACTCAGTTAAATTGAAGAGTTAGTCAAACTAAAATAGTAAGTCAGTATGCTTGACTAAGTCGGTCTACTCGGTTTAATATGGGAAAGTAAGTCAATCTATTCAACTAGAATAAGATAGTCTTGTAGCACCTCCTACATGGACCTATGAAGACTCGAGCATGGTGCATTGCTGATTGTGTTGTTACTATGTGCTATTACTATGTGAGGTTGTATTTAGTGTGCCTTTTCCTATACTTTTTTCATCATTTTCTTTCCTTTATTTCCTTATTACATATTGTTCTTAGCCACTAACCTACGTAATGGAAATCTAATATGATTTTTCCATTTTTAAAGGACCATTGAACCTATATCTTTGTGCATATTACAAATAACCATATGCACATCTTTGTTAGCACAACTTGTCCATAAGACTTTTTATTATATATCATTTATATACTTTATGTACATGCCAAAATTATAGAGAATGCAAAATGACAAAGCTCTAGAGAAGGGTTAGCTCTAACGATGTTATGAAGCTATTATGGGTCCATATGTTGCTCTCATGTCTCTTGAGTATCTTTAACCTACGCATGGTAAAAACAGTTAATGCGTAGTGGGTATATAAAAACAAATACAAATAAGGACATATTTACAAACAATATGAATCACATTCCAAAATTATCTAGTTAGGCTTATATGTTATCAACTAGTTCATATTTGTCATCAACTATTCATGTGATTTCATGTGTATACGTTATAAAATGTATAATATCCAAATACCATGTCTTATATTATATATGTGTGTCACTTACATAGTATATGTGTCTATCATTTTATCTAATATATGTGTCATTGTATATTTTATAAGTGCTAATAATTTATGGTATTTTGAATTCCTCTAAGAGTATGTTATGTTGTTCCATAAAATTGATTTTCATGTTGATATACCTATTCTATTTATTTGGGATCAATAATGTTTGGTGGATATTATTTCTTAGCGTGTTCATTGTGTCATATCATGTCTATCATGTATTTATCAAATGGGAACCATGTTATCTCATTTATGCTATACTATGTCATATTGTTAAAGCATATTAGGTGTATATGATGTCATATATACATGGTCATGTCAAATATATATTATTTCTTATCATGTGCCTATTTTGTAAATTTTTATGTTTGTCATATCATATTACGTATGCAATGTATGTAATAGATCAATTCACATGTATTATAGCTCACAAAAGATCATCACCATACTTCTATACTCTACTTCAACAGAAGATCTGCTAACTGTGTTTTGTTTTTATGTTTTTTAGGAGATCAAGGATCCAAAAAATACGCAGAAACTAGCAAGGGATTTACAAGATATTACACACGCTGCCCAATCTGCATTACAGAAAGCTTAAAGCTTGAAAGTATTTTCTATTGGGAAGAAAATACCTTGTGCTGGACAGCCTTTGAGATAATAAAGCACATGAATCGCGACACCTTGGTGTGACTTTCTAGGGCTTGTCATGAACTAACTAAGCTATTGGGTGGCATATGTAAGATCAAATCTTACGACTCCGAAATAAAGAAGATGGCCACCAAACGTCTATAATCTGGACCAAGTAATAGTTCTCCTGTATCATTGTCAAATTTTCACCCCTTAGGTAATGGAAAATCTATATACTTTGAATGTTGAATTCCAACAATATAACACATATTTTCTTTGATTAAGAAAAGTACCAACCATGGATCAAGCAACCTTAATTCCTAGAAAGTAACGAACATATCCCAATTCTTTGATTGTAAAAGCTTTGTTCAGGTATGTCTTGACTGCAAGAATCTCATTTTCATTGCTTCATGTAACTAGGATATCATCCACAGACACTAATAGAGCTATAAAATTTGAATTGGTTCCTTTTGTGAATAGGCAATAGTAAAAAAAAAAATTGTTTGAACTCATTATTGTAAAGTCTGAGTTAATTCTTTGTTCCACTGCATGCCTGCTTGTCTTAGCTCATACAAACTTTTGATTAGTTTATAGACTTATCCTTGTCTAGCTTTGCTATATCCTTCTAGTGCAGTCATATAAATGTCTTCTTCGATGTGGCCATATAGATAAGCATTATTTATGTCTAATTAATGAATAGTCCAAGCTTTTGTTGTAGCTATAGCTAGGAAAATTCTAACTGTGACCATTTTAACAACTAGAGAAAAACAATTATGATAATTTGACCCTTGAAGTTGGTTATATCCTTTTGAACCAACCTAGCCTTAAACTTATCAATGGATCCATCTAGATTATATTTGATTTTGTAAACCCAGTTGGAATGAATTTTTTTTTTCTTTCCCTTAGGTAACTCTGTAAGGAACCATGTATTGTTTAACTCAAGGGCATCTAGTTCAGTTTGCATGGCATATACCCACTTAGCTTGGTGATAGAATTTTGGTTATGGTGTTTGATATACATTGGCTATGAACTCTAGATAATGAGATTGAAAAATAGGCTCATGAATAGAACAAGAGGTAAAAGGGACAAGTATTATATATTTTGTTCTTAGTTGATTAGAAGAAGTGATAGTACTGGTTAATGTAATAAAACCGATGCAAGAAATAGAGTTAGCAACAAAATCATTTAGCCATCTAGGTTTGGATATGAGTCTTGTGATTTTTTCTAAGACATGTAGTGGCTGGTGTGATATCAAGTCCTTTTTATGTGTATTCAAGTAATTTTTTAGAAATTTCAATTTTGCCTCCATGTATAGAAGCAACGTTGCTACTTTGACCATTTTATGCTTTCTAGGTTTATCAAGTGATCCTATTTTGCAGCTTTTAATAACATTGTGTACCTTATTTTAAAAATCTAAATGGCATTATTAAATTCTATCATTAGTGATAAATCTAATACAAAACTCACGAAAAAGTATTAATAAACTCAACTTAAGTTAGCACCTCAAACTAGTACCTTAAGCTAACACCTCCTTGTGCAACAAAATCTAACTTTGTTTTTTTTTTTTTATCTTAAACACACTCAGAACTCAATATATGAATATCCTAAGGTGTTTTGAGATATCACAAAATATCACATAATAAGTATCAGAAAGCTTTACTTTTATTTCTGGAATATGTCTCAACTTACTTTGAGATACATGGCTAAGTCTATTATGCCACATTTCATACAATGTCTATCATGGGTACAATGTTCCGATTTTTCAAAGAAAATTGACTAAATGATTTGTTGTTTATTTTGTATAAAAATAGCTGCAATCTTTCGGAAGCTATCACTTCTTTAGTCTTCTAGTCCATCGAGATACAACAACCACAAGAGAAAGAGACAACATATTTGAGGTTTGGGTTAGTTTACTTATAGACAATAGGTTGTATTTGAATTTAGATGTGTATAGAACATCTACTAGTTTAGGGTTAAGGTGTAGGTGAATTTCTCCTATCTGAGGTACAATATTAATGTTTCTATCTAGTAATGTAACTGAATTGTTATAGTGTGGTTTGCTATATTTTGTAAATAAAGACAAGTTATTACACATATGTGTTGTAGGTCCAGTATCCATAATCTAGTCATTTTTAGTATAGTTATTACCGTATATTTCTCCGTAAATCTCTCAGTTAATCATTGATGGAAACCAACTCTGTCGGCTATTTGAGGGTACTTGGCCTTGTTAAAATAACTCTCAGTGAACAAACAGTCAATAGAGACAAGAAGGAGTAGAGTAAGTTCTGAATGGTTTATATCAACAAGAACAATGCAAAAACA
>CAOGCB011261897.1:0-14595 GCA_948266635.1 Cnidoscolus chayamansa | reverse complement strand
TCTTATTTCTCAAGGGACTATTGAAACACCATGTGTTGGTTGCTACCATCACTTATTCCAAAGGTGTTTTATCAGAAGACGAAGGGATATTATTATAGTTATCACAGTTAAGAATCAGAGGAAAGAGGTTGGGACGACCATAAGATTACTTATCAAGTTGGTCGCATGTTTTTATTTTTCAAAAATTCCCCCAAAATCAATTCTAAAATTAGATGAAATTTCTTAATTTTTTTAAAAATTTCAATGTGGTTGTCCCAACATAAATTGTTGCAACCGATTCAAATTTGTTACTAAAACAGATTTTTAAAGGATTAATAAAGGAAAAATCCGTTACTAATCACAAAAAAATCTTATAGTGTTAATAATTTTATCCTAAATTATGGAATTAATTATATCTTGTGTTTATAAAAACAAAAAAAAAATTATATTTAAAAAAGGAATGAAAGTGTTAGTTTTAACGTAATCAATATGATTTTTATAATTTTTAATTTCTTTCAATATAAATTTAAAACTTTCTAAAGAAAAATAACTTTTATTCTTAATAAAATTATACTTAAAATTTCGTATTCAGAGTTGAATTCATAATCTGATTTCAATTTAGATTTTTTTTTTAACTGTATTCTACAACCCAACCCCTCTCAGATTTGTGTTATTAGCAGGGTTAGACAATTTGAATTAAATCATATCAATCGAATTTAATTCATATTATGAGTTACTAGGCAGATTTGTAATATTTTAATTCTATTGTTTTTAAAATATAAATTATTATAATTCATGAAGATTTAATTTTAATAAAAATTTAAATAAATTTAAAAAAAAAAAGAGTAATATATATGAAAATGAGTTATTTATTTTTTAATATTTAATAAATATTTTGTGCTTGTAGAATTTTAGATAACTAATCAATCAACAAAATAAATGAAGTCTTATTTATTGAATTGGAATGGTTTGATGGCAAATCGAATCAAGTCTGAGTAATGAATTTTATCTACTCCGTGCCCCTACTTTATCTAATTAAATCCATGAAGAAGATTGAAATATAGTTTCAAAAACATATAATTATTGTAAAAATCTTAAAGACTCAAGAACATACTTTGAATATTCATTACTTCTAATATTCGATACAGGAGGAGCATTCCTTGATGAATGTTTCATATAGTACAAATTAGCCCAATCTAATAAATAATCATCAGCCAAATGGAATTTTGTTTTGGCCAATACAATGATCAAGCATCCTCTTCTGAAGATGCTGAACATATTTGTTCCACAATATTTGGAAACTTCTTTGGCAATGTGTACAAAGGTTCACTGTCTGCAGATCCCTGGAATGCCATGCCTAGTGTATAACCAAGTGCCCTTGCCACCGGTACTGCAACTGCATTTCCAACTTGGATGTATCTACAACAGTACCAAGTGTTAAAAGACATCAACTTAAAAAATGTTTGCGATATTACTACGATTAACACTGTCGAATATGAGAAGTTGGAGTTTGTCATCATAACCCAGTTCAAGAAAGCACAAAAAAATATACCTTTCTTTTATCGGCCCACAAAGTTTATAGTAATCAGGAAAACCTTGGAGTCGTGCATTTTCACGAATTGTCAGTACTCGGTCTTGCTGAGGATGCAAAATTGCCTGTAAAAGAATAAAATCAGAATTACCACATTGTGTGTTTACCTATAAGAAAGCTACGTCATTGCATGATGAAAAGAACTTCAACCTGGTTGTGAGGTTCAGCCCTTGTAACAACAGTTGGCACAGTCTCATCCCACCAAAGACGGGCAAATGGCCTGCTTAAACACGAAACCAATATTATTTTGAATCAAATCAATCATAGAAACAAAAGCATCAACAGTGAAATGGAATGGAACCTACTTTGATGATGTCCCATTCACAAAAGTCATGGCATAATCCGGAACCTATGGTTACCCAGAACACAAAATGAATCAGCAAGCAATAGAGCACAAACATTATTAATAAATAATCAAACAGAAAAATATACTAGATATATAAAGAAAAAAATGATACCAAAGGCTTTCCAGAATCTAGATAAATCCTCTTTACATCTGGATCCCATTCAACTTTATTATCAGGACGCACACGGACACCTGGAAGATCTCTAAAGTTTGCTCCCTAATTTAGAGATCGCAAATTATGGAAATCAATGAGCAACATAAAGATGGCAAAAGACTTAAAAACTATGATATTGCGAAAATGAAACCTTTTTCTTCGGTATCCTGCAAACACGCTGATAATCATCATTATTCAGCTCAAGAGGTCGATGATCATATAGCAAGCACTCTGATGGTTTTGACTTTAATGAAGCATTCAGTAATTCTGCAAAATCAAAAATTAAAATTTCAGTCCTGCTGTCAACTCTGACAGCAGAATGTTGCACTAGCAATAGATAGCAAAATTAAGAAAATCAAGAAAGAATTTAGGTGATAATTCTTCTAGAACTTCCAGAAAAATGAAGACCTCGTGCATATAGTTAGCACATGAATCCTATAAGCATAAAAGATGCTTACCATCTTTCCTTAATCTGATCTGTCGCTGAAATTCGGTTTTAGGATCTTTGGTATAATTAAGAAAATCAAGAAAGAATTTAGGTGATAATTCTTCTAGAACTTCCAGAAAAATGAAGACCTCGTGCATATAGTTAGCACATGGAATCCTATAAGCATAAAAGATGCTTACCATCTTTCCTTAATCTGATCTGTCGCTGAAATTCGGTTTTAGGATCTTTGGTATAACGCATTTCATCACGATGTTCATTGTTCTCGACCTAATTAAAAATGTATGTAACAAGCATAGTTAACATATATACAAAACAATAAATATGAAATTGCTGTAAAACAGCAAAATAAACTCACTGGTGGGAGGTCAGATATTGCATCCTCCAGAAAAAGCTTCTTTTCCGACTGGGCAACACAGCCTTCATCATAAGCAACAACATTACTCTGCAAAGTCACATATAGCATAAATAGAAGAAACAAAAATGAGTATGAAGATTGTGGAGAAATCAAATCTAAATCCAATGATGTTTCTCAGAATAAATTAATGTTGAAACTTAACAACAGAAATAGAGGTTACATTGGCATTGCTTATGAATCAAGACAAACAATAGATTACCAAATATGTACTCATACCTCAAACTCAACAGGAACAACACCTCTGACAATGACATCATGTGTTGGAAGCGGGTATGGCGGCAACTTCTGCATATCATAAATAATAAGTTGGAATGAAAATAAAATGAAACTGCTAAAATTTAAATAAAACGAAACTACCACCAAAGTTAAATAATTGATTCGTCGACATACTTCAGTAGGACGGGCACCCCAGAGAAAAACACGCATCCGAAACTGAGGTAGCCCATATGCCCCAGCAGCCAACATGCCAATTCTTGTTTGATAGTTCATCTCAATAAGTCGACCCATAGCATATCTCCCTAGAAATCCATCAGCAAATTTAAGAATATCCACAACATTCTCCATTAAGACGAACTTTGGCTTCAAATACTTGACAATATCCATGAAAACTATGAGTTGCTTGTTTTTCTCATCTTCCAAAGGGTTATTTCTATTTCTAAAACGGTTGAATCCGCTAACGCCCTGACATGGTGGCCCACCACAAATTACATCTACATCACCCTAAATGATAAAATGAAAAACCATTAGGAAAAGGAATTAATAATCTAAGTTGTGTTCATGCTTATTGGTAAAAGTTGAAGTAATCTCACAGGCAATGGTAGAATCCTCGACTTATGTCCATTTGTGACAAACTTCCTTATGGCTTCCTGACAATTACTATTCAAAGAAGTTTATTTATTAGATGCATTTTTCAAAGGACTGATTAGACAGAAACATGAAAATTAGTTGAGAATATTTTTCTGGCTCCATACCCCAAGCCATCAATAGGTTCCCATGTGTCATATTCAGGCCCATAATTCTTCCAGCTAACCTGCAGCGAGCCAATTTAACAGACAAATGAAAGGAAGCAAAATTAGAATTTGATGGGGTAACAAAGTAATGACAATATAATCAGCATAACATGCATGCTGATAGCATTAGCAACAATTTGAAACATATTTCAATTAAGAGAAGCATTATAATCAATGCAAATAGATATGGTTTCTATGATAGTAACAAAAATCCAGCCCTCAAACACTAACATATTGAATAATCAATCAATAAGCTATCTTGCATATTATCAATGCCAGGCCATTGATGCACTCTGAAACTTTGTTCTAATCTGCAGCATTAAATCCCAAAACTTCTCTAGCGTATTCTACAATAGCAAAGTTTTAAAGATGATTTCACTGTTAATATATGAATAATTGCTACAGGTCTTAGAATAGTCAACACCAAAAAGCTATTCGTTCATATTCCAAACCCAACTAATTCAAAACTCAAACACTACATGCATTACTATTAGTCTCAAGCTTTTCTTATGGCATATAACAGAACATGTAGAAAATCTCATAAAGATGATCTTCTTTCCCGTTTTTCCAATTATTTGTTCATTACACAACAAAAGAAACATGTTACTTCAAACAAAAAAAACAAAGCAATGATATAATTGCATTTTGCACATAATTACAAGGGTTATTTCATTCCAAAAAATTTTTTTTATCTCCTCCATCTTTACTTAATGTTATCCAAACTAACTAAGCAGATGGTGAATTCACCTTAGGTAAGATCAGATTATTTTGGGAAAGAACAAAAATCATTATTTGCCTACGACAAAACAAATATCTAGCAGTTTTCAGTACATGTAAAACAATTGGATGGCTAACTACAAGCGAAACTATTGGCATGCATATATACTATCCTTATCAGATCATCATTCTATATAACAGAAAAACTCTAATCACACATGTCCAACTACTGTATGACTACCTATCCAAAAGTCATACACAATCATTCCATATCTAAATCCACGTCACAGTCAATTGTCCTGTGGAAGCAAGTCATTATACGATTAGCTTACCTTTCGAATCTAGCAGATCAAATAGATGTGCTAAATAAACTAACAGCTAACAAGTTAACTAGAGTTCAGAGATAAATATCATACTCATCCTTTGCATATATCAAACTTGAACCCACAAGGATCAAATATTCCCCAAAACTAAGAGTTTATGTACCTTAAAGTGCAAGTTATATTCCGAACAGATAAAATGTGTGCGTTAAATAAGGTATAAGCCAACAAGCCAACTATATTTGTTCACTTGCATATAAATAACATACTCCCTTCCTTCAGGAATGTCACACCAAACCAAAAACTTAATGAACAGATTTCATTTTCTATCCTACTATAAGTTTTATGTACCTTGAAGTATAATCCACGCTCCCCTTTCTCCTTTGGGTCACCATAGCAAATTTGGAGTATCTTTGCCACTTCAAAAACTTCTTCAGCATCCCCATTTTCATCATCATCATCATCATCATCATCATCTTGAGTATCCCCATCTTCTTCCAAATCAAAAGGATAAGACTGTTGCTTTTCTGGGTCACTGCTACTTATAAGTGAAAACCTAATGCAGAGTTTCTCCCATTCTTTAAGCAATGATAAAAAATCCTCTGCAGATTCATTCCTCACCTGATTTGAAAAAAACAGTCTAAGAATTTGAAATTCTCATTATACCATAATAATAGAACAAATTAAAACTGAATAAACATCACCTCAGTCTCAGGGTGATTTAATCTTAGACTCTCACAGGCATATTTATTCAAGTCAACTGCCCATTTCTACAGTTAGAAACAAAAGAATCAATTGTTTAAGGGACAATAATAAAACTAAACCACCAAAGTGGTAATTCTGGATAACTACATTTAGCATGCTCAATCTTCCACTTACAGTAACAAGGTTTAGACCAGACAAATTGGCGCCAAGACACAGGCCTGTTGACATAGCACCACAACCCGAATACAAATCCAACAATGTAACCTCCGATTTATGATACGTATCGTTGCTAGACTTCACCTCATTCAAATCATCATCACTAGATAATGTGGACAAACTCTCATTGCCAGCAGTTGTACTATCTGAAATTTAAAAATATTACAAAAGCATAAGAAAAACCTGCAGCTTGCAAACCAGGACAGTTAAAGTGAAAATCATGAATCGACACAATAAAAGGAGAAAAATAATTACCTGGTGGTAATTTAACAAAGGTGGAGTATGGAAGTAGGTAGAGCATGTCACAGAAATAATCACAGGAAAGGATAGTTGCCTTTTTGGTCTCTAAATCCATCTAATACAGAAAATACACAAAATTACCTACTGTGCAAAATTAAAAAAAAAAAAAGGAGTGAAGGAGAAGATCCATACATCTAAAGACATCTTAACAATATTCAGCTTTTCAACAAGACAATCCAATGGATTGTCATCCCGAATCTCTGAAAAGAAAACACGTTTTTTGTCGATCTCGTAGGCATGCTTGATGCTCTAATAAACGAAAAACGATGGCATTAGCATTATTATAAAATGGAGGAAAAGAAGGGGAGAAAAAGAACCTCAAGAAATGTTATATGACCATGGCTTACCGTGTCCTTAGCTCGGTAGAACCATTGAGCAGTGAAGTAAAATTTCCCATCAGTGGCCTCAAACATCTCCACAATCTTGCATATATAGTTTTCCTCTCCATCCTCAGCCTGAACAAAAAGGCAACAAAACAAAAGTGACTAGACAACTCAAACCAAAAATGTTTAAACCTATGAAATTAAAAAGGAAAAAAGATTCCATAAACTAAACATTATTTAGAAGAACTCAACACAGAATAATATTAAGATCTCATAAATTACATTCAAATTCCATCAGAAAAAGATTCAATGATTAAAACAAGACGAAGAATACCCCATTATTGATAATGGTCCCCTATGCAACAAGGTTGTAACACTATATCACATACATATCAATCACCAACAGGGTTTTAAATAGAAGTCGCAGCTACGTTCGCAACAGCAGACGCAAGTAACGGAAACAAGCCTATAACAGCTGTAATGTAACGGTAACAGCTTGGCGCTACACTTGCAAAGTGCATAAAATGAATAGAAATTGCAAGATATAAGAAAGACTAATAAATACAACAATATAATATACATAAATACATTAAATAAAGACTGTAGTATAAACATATCATTCATAAACATCATTAACTCATCAAGTTTCTTTTCATTCATGTTTAAAATAATTAATGTACATTGTAAAATTGTAGATAGGAATTAGAAAATAAATAACTAATCTTATTATCATCAAAAAATAAAAATAAAAACTTTGCTTTTGGATGAAAAAAGCCAAAAACTATGGAATAGAAGTTCTTTTTGTGATTAATCTTAGCTTTAAGAAAGAAAAATACAAGTGAAAGGAGTTGTTTTTTAGTGAAATTGAGAAATTATGAAAAAAAAAAAAGTGTTTTGCACTTTCTAGTACATTTGAGGAACAGAAAATGAGTGGGTCTTCTATTTGGCATGTGAAATATTGGTACAGCTGGTAACGGCCACTACCGTTACATAACGACCGTAACTACCATTATATAACAGCTGTAACTACCATAACTACCATTACATAACCATTACACCTGCAAAATTTGGTGGCCTGTAAATAACGGGATAACAATCCCTCAAATCCCGTTAAATAATAGCCATTACTTTACATAACTGCAGTTATTTAATTCCATGATCACTAATTGAGGACAAATTTATGTTAAATCTAAAACCATAATAGACAAAATTTAAAATAAAATAAAATAAAAAAACAAAACAGCAATAAGTCAAAACCAAAAAATGGTTGAAATGACAGCTATTAAAGATGGCAAGATGTATATTGATTTGGCCATATTCATTATAACCACGTAAAAATACTAGTGAAAAATTAGAATCAATCTCATTAAAGGCAATAAAAGAGACTAGGCAAGGCAAGGTGCCACCCTTGCCTCGCTTGATTGAGGCAAAGCACCCTTCAAAAAGGCAACGACTCTAACCCTTGAGGCTCTAGGCACCAAAAGCAATGCCTCATTGAAATAACAGCAAATTGTTTTTGCGTTTTTAAATGTCTTTAAACAACAAAGCAAAAATCTTATCCTCTCCCAATTTGTTTTAAATAGCAGCTAGAAATATAGGGAGTATTTTCTGCTTTCCTAAGAATAACCCACAGGTATATCTCCCTCCTCTCCTCATCTTTTGCTTCCTTTCTCTTTTTGCTCTCTTTCTACTTGTTGGACAAGGCATGACAATAGCAAATTCCTTTTTAAATATTTGTCTCTCTTCCTATTCTCTTCTTCCCTTTTAAAATTCCACCATTATTATTAAGGCGAGAGGTGAAGCGAGGGCCTTGGTAAAATGAAACATCATAGCTTAAATTATACATTTACATAATTATACATTCATATATAGTAATTAAAATAAAATTATGCCACTTGGGAATGGTTGAAGAGAATGGAATAAGAAAAGAAGAAGAGAGAAGATAAGAGAAGGAAAGTGAAAATTAGAAAAGAAAAAAAGAATTTATTGTTGCTGCAACCAATCCACCAAGGAGAAAGAGAGAAAAATAAAGAGAAAGTTAGCAAAACAATATACAAAAGGTGAGAGAAAGATCGAGAAAAGAGAAACATTTACTGATTGTTGTTAAGAAAGCAAGAAAATACTCTCTAGAGTTGTTGGCTGTTGTTCGAAACAAATTAGGAGAGGCTAGGGTTGTCATTTGGCTGCTTTTTAAATAACCATTATTTCAATGAGCTAACGCCTCAATCACCTCTCACCTAGTGCCTCAAGGGTTAAAGGTGGATGTCTATTTGAAGGGCGCCTTGCCCCAATCAAGCAAGGCAAGAGGGTGATGCCTTGCCTCTCACCTCACTCATCGCCTTTAACATCACTAAATGCTACTATGAAAACATATTTTTATTTTGATTATTAATATGAATTTATAATTGTGCATGTGAGAATATAAATATAAATTTTGCCGATAACACCTCATTTTGAAGAGTGCTTTGCTTTGCCTCTTATCTAAGTCCACAAAGTATCCTATTTTCTTGGTGTCGCCTCAAATTAATAACATTGATTCAAATGGTAGAGGAAATAAGAAAGTTGGAGAGTTGAAAATGATTTAGAATATTGTAAGAAAATATCAAGAACAACAAAATGAAGAGAAAGAATTCTTTAGGTGCAGTTCAAAAATTTTAGAAGACACTATTAACTTGAGTTTAGACTAAAACCATAGTTTAGAACAAGAGGGGACACCAAGGCAACGAGATACCTATTGCCTTATTGAAATGAGGTGTCATATATATATATATATAAAATCCTAATTAATTAGCTAAATTATAAAAGTATATTCCTAATTAGTTAGCATAATATATAGTCATCAATGTAGATATTATATAAATGTTATATTATTTACTTCCTAATTAATTAACATAATTATAAAAGTACATATCTAATTAGTTGACAAAATTATATAATATATGTATAGTCATCAATGTAGATATTACATAAATGTTATATTATTTACTTCCTAATTAATTAACATAATTATAAAAATACATATCTAATTAGTTGACAAAATTATATAATATACATCTTTGATTAGTTAGAAACTTAGCATAATTATATAATATATATCCTAATTTGTACTTCAAATTTAATTATCTAACCAACTACTTTAAAAGGAAATATATATATATATAACGTCATCTATGTAGATGTTATATAAATATTATATTATTTACTTCCTAATTAATTAACATAAATATAAAAATACATATCTAATTAGTTGACAAAATTATATAATATATATCTTTAATTAGTTAGCAAATTAGCATAATTATGTAATATATATCCTAATTTGTACTTCAAATTTAATTATCTAACCAATTACTTTAAAAGAAAACTATGGGTTAGTATTTGGTGTTCAAAATGCAAAAAAAAAACAAAAGAAAAGAAAAAGGATTGACACATTATTTACAAAAGGTGGCACCTTGTCAGGCCTCATTCCTTGAGCCAAGCGAGGCAAGGCATTCACCTCTTGCAAGAAGCCCCACCTAGCCCAAGCAAGGTGAGGAAGGGTCACATAGCTTTACACCTCGCATGATGCATTTAATAACACTAATTAAAACAAGCCTTTTTCCAAACAAAATGTAAAATTTTGGATGTAAAAGCAAATTACTTGCTTCATCTTATAGGATGCAATTAATACTCAATTCTAAACAATGTGTCCAAAGAATCAAAAGGGAAATTAACAATTATTATTACAATATATACTAATATGGGAAAGAAATAAAAATAAATAAACAATAGCATTCTAAACCAAGAACATAACATCCACAATGGGGGAAAAAGAAATGAAAAATAAATAACTTACTTTGACATGGGCATCATCATTAAGATTGTAGATGAAGCGTCCATCAACCTTAGCTTGTGTATAATGGCACCGAGCTAAAATGACCTCTTGAGAATCATCCTTACTATTCCGAATAACAAATTGAGCAATATGAAGAATATAAGATTAATATAATTCAAATGCACAAATAAAGGGTTGAGGGAATAGAGAGGAGAGATTTATGGAAAAGTAAAGAACATGCTCAAATACTTACACATTTGAACTCTTTGATCCAATTGATGGCTTATTCAACTACAAAAGTTAAAGTCAAACTAACAATCAATAAAGAGAATAAAATAAAATAAAATACTTTAGCAAATATAGTAATAAAAACAAATATGAGCACATGACTAAACCTATTGAACTAACAATTAACATTTTTAACCTATTGAACTAACAATTAACATTTTTAGTGAGCATAAATAAGTTACAGGTGTTTGATAGCTTGTCTAAAAAATGATTCTAGAAATTACTAGTACAACCCTAAGAGGTATTTACAATAATTATGCATAATTATGGATGGAAAAACTAAATGTTTCTAAGTCAGAAACTTGCCCTTATCCTAAACGAAGCAAAGACCATTACCTCACCAAATGGTAATAAGATTAGGAAGATATATCACCTTGATTTTGTTATTAATATAAATGTTTTATATTATAATTTTATGATGTATAATTATGAAAATATTATCTTGATTTAAAATATATTATTTATTATTTACCTTAATTACAACTTAACATATAAAACTATGTTGATGTGCATACTATGTTATGATAATATGCAAAAGTATATATTTATACTTATTATAGACTTACTCTATTTCATTGCAATACTTCATGCCAAAGTAAAGGATTGGCAACAACAAATATTATTGCAATTGAAGATAGCAATAATGCACACCTATAATTTAATTCATATTGATGAAATGAGTTCATAAATATGATTGATCTTGCAAAACACATGCCACAACTTAGAAAATTCAGCACAAAAATGCACATTATTGTTTGAGCTTCCAAATTAATGGCTTTATTATTTTGCAATTGTATGCTATATACCTCATCAACTTTTCATGCTATTATTATAGCTACATAATATAAAAGGTGGAGAGGTAGCTAACAGAAAATATAATAGTGAGAAACAATATAATAAAATAACAATCATAACTAGATTCAATTCAAATTGATTTTGGCCCTAACACAAGGTGAAACAAGCTAAATATTGTAATGGTTTCATAATGTAGATGTTGGAGAGGTAACTAACTAGCAATATGATGATAGAAAACAATGTCATAAAATAACAATTATAACTAGATTCTCTTTGAATTGTTTTTTGCCTTAACAACAAGTAAAATCAGCCAACGTTTCAAAAAATAATCTTTTTTGAAGCATTTAAGTTAAATGAAAAAGTAGCAACTAGAGAACAAAGATGATATAAAATACATAATCCAGTGTTATAAAGGCCCTAGAGGCGCCCCTGCCTCGCCTTACCAAGCCACAGCAAGGCGCTCCTACCTCAAGCACGCGTCTCTGGGGCAGAGATGCCCTGACGAGAGGCGCCCAAGGCAGCACCTCTTTGAAAAAAGTGAGTTTTGGTTTTTTTTTTAGTTTTTAAAAAATAAAACCTAACTAAAGGAAACGATGCCATCCAAAACACCTCTCACAAATGCTTCTCTCTCAAATCTCTCTCCAAAAAGTTCACAAATCTCAAGTATTATGTCCTCTCTTGATCTTCTCTTTCTTTCTTCTCTTGCTCCTCTCTTCTCTTTCTCTCGCTCCTGTCTTTCTCTCCTTTTTCTCCTCTTTTTTTGCTAGTTTTGGTTACAGTGTGAAAGTTTTGGTATTCTATTGTGTGGAAGGTGTTGTTACACCCTCCTAGACTCCCAGAGCTGGGTGCAGCAACACCCAGCTGCACTTTTTAAGTGCTGCTGCACCCTCCAAGCAACCCACAGCAGGTTGCAGCAGCACCCAACTGCACTTGCTGGGTCCTTCTGCACCCTCCCAGCAACATTAGAACTATCTTTTATTTCTATTGATTTGGATAACTCTCTTAATAATTTGATTCAGATAACTATCTTGATAATTTTATTTTTTATTTTTTATATATAAAACATTAGAACTATGATGAATAATAGTTATAGTTCTATTTTTTATGTACCATCTTCTATTTCTATTGTGTTAGTAAAAAAAAAAATTTTTTTTTGCTTTTGAGTATTTTTTTTATATTTATCAAACTAGTTAAAATATGATATTTTGATATAGAAATAAATGTGTGTAATTGTGTGTATATATAAAACTTATAAAAAAAAAAATTGGCTTTAGTGCCTTTTTAAAAGAGGCTCTCGCCTCGCCTCCCGCCTAAAGCCATAAGAGCTCCTATCGCCTTAGTGTCGCCCCTTGGCTTGATAACTTTGACATAATCTAAAGCTAGTGAAAAAAAAGTAGGCTTTTTTGGTATCTAATAGTAGTCATGGTAATTTTACACAAAATAACAACTATGACGTTCATAGTTATTAAAGGGAGGTCACAGGCACGACTCAAGCTCAAGTCTCACATGCTCTGACCCTAACGCTTTAACCTCATATGCACATGCCTTGTTCCAAGCATAAGGTTTTAGGAAGGCACACCTTTATTTCTACATTCAAATGTGTATTTCATTGTTTAAAAAACCTACAGAGCTTGAAATTTGCAATCTACCAAAATTGAATATTTATGACTATGAAGTTTTTGAATTAGCATCGCTAGTGATAATCAATATCTTTCAATCTCTCTCTCCTCATATGATGTCTTTGATATTCTCTTAATATAGTTCTCATCTAATTACTTGTGTACTCATTTGTTTCTAATTTCTCTATAATTACACTTTTTAAATATCAATAGCAATGCTATAAGTTATAATTATAGCATTATTGCAAAATTGCTTTTCCTCAAAAAAAAAAAAAAAAAAAAGAGATTACTTAGCTATTTAAGCAATATATTTCTTGATTATATGTCTAAAGAAAAGAAACAATAACATGTTAATTAGTTTCTATATTCCTTTGTTATTTAAATTAATTTTGCATATAAATTTTATTTTTTACGACTCACTTCATTCAAGCACATGCTTGCCGCGTGCTTGGAACACACTCCTCTCACAAACATGTGGGGGGACCTATAATCCATATTTAAAGGAGTAAGCATAGTTTTGTAAGTGTAAAAGCATAGTTGTGTAAGTACAACATTCACTCACTTTTAATGCGTATAGAGTATTCTATAATTAGCCTAAAAAGCAGTAATTGCTACTTTGATAACAGCTGCTGTACACAGCCATGTCGAACATCAAGAAAGAAAAACTTTTCACTTCACAAAATCAGAAGTTAAATAATTCTTATGGCCTTATATTATTTGACATACCTCAAAATTCAATAATTTTTTCATAAGCTAAATTTGACTACACATTTCAAAATATGACAACCAACAAGTGTTTAGAGGAAAACCCAAAATTTTAATCAGTTAAAATTTACTTCAGAACATGACGGCCAATTGAACAAGCACAAAACCGTTACCAAAATGAAATATCTCAAACTATTACCTAAAATTTCCCAGTATCATCCAAAGTTAAAAACAAATATTTTGTAAGACTTCTAATACCTTCTTCGCATAGCGATGAGGCCACCGAGTTCTAGCCTCTTCATTAGGCACAGGATCGCCAGTAAATCTAGCTTCTGGACCAGCTTCATCACTAACATTCTCATTTTTAATCGATTTCTCTTCAGCTGGAGCAGCATTTTTAGCAGATCTACTGCTTCCATTCTTTAAATTAGGTTTCACATCAGAACTCATATTAGCTCCTTGTTCATCCACCTGATTCATTTCCTCCTCTTCATCATTCAACGGAAACTCCTCCTCTTCTGCGGCCACTCTTTTTAGCTTCTTAGAAGACGCGGCTCCAGAGGAGGTCGTCGTTTGTCGCTTCCGAGCCATGAAGCAGAGGCAGTCCAGCAGCCGCAGAGGAAGGAGAAGAAAGGAGGGAAGGGGCTGAAGACAGAGGAGATGCAGGAGAGAAGAGAAACTGGATTCACTTGTAATTAGGGTTTTTTGTTGTTTTTGTTTTAATAAGAGGAGAAATGGGTTAGGCGGGAATTGAAAATGTGTTTTGGAGGGATAATATGGAAATGTTAAATGTACGCGACGCTGAGCCTGAGGCGGGCATTTGATTTTTCGAACGTTGGGGCTTCGTTGT
>CAOGCB011261299.1:0-11412 GCA_948266635.1 Cnidoscolus chayamansa | reverse complement strand
TTTTGGAGAAAGGACTCCAAACATGGCATCGCTGGCAGGGCCCACTTGGAGCAAACATAGAAGACGTTGGCAGACTTTCTTCAACATGGCTTGCCTGTCTCACACTCCCAAATATTTATACACAAATTATTCTTATTATTGTATTTCTTTTGTTTTATTAAAAAATTAGTTGCTCTTTTTTTTTTTATAGAATTAATATTTGATAAGAGAGATTATATATAGTTTGTAGTTTATATCAATTAAGCAATATGCAAAGTTCCAAATAATTTATGTATTTAAATTAAAATAAATTCACCTACCATGTTTTTTTCATCAAAATTTTAAATATTTTAATTTTATATAATATAAAAAACATTTTATCTGATTTTTTTTAAGAAAAACAAAGACAATGATATGCATGATATTGTTTAAAACATCAAAAATGAAATTTGCATCTATAGAAATAAAATGCATTACATTCAAAAGTATTATTCACACATTTTTTAAATAAATTAATACTAAATGCTGTTTTAAATTTGAATAATTAATAAATCTTTTTTAATTATTATTAAAATGATATTTTAAAATAAATAAATAGAATATTTCATATATTTTTCTTTGATTAATTTTAATAATTACATAAAACTTTTAGTAAAAGCAAGCCGTGAAAAAAACACGCTAGGGCACCCCAACCACAAGAGAAGAGGATTCTAAAGATTCCGCTGTTCAACGTCTCTGGGAGAATGGCAGAAAAGTAAATAACTATAAAATTGATGTCCAAAGCTAAAACACACGCGTTCGTCACAACTCATAAGCTCACGATGCCTGCCTTTGACAGGCAAGGCTGCAAGAGTACAGAGAGTGGGGTGGGCAGGGGGGGAGAAATCTTTCTTCTATATAAGCGCAACAACTTTCTTCTAAGCCTCCACAATCCCATTCTCTATTTGCTGCTTTCAAAGCCCCCTCTCTTCATACACTTTCGCTTCTCAATCTCTTTCCTCTTATCCTTCAAATTTTCCAATCTCTTTACGAAGAGAATTGCTGCTTCTCTTTGTTTTTTTTTTTATTTGATTTCTTTTAGGTGTTGCTCATCGAGAGGCCAAGAAAAATGGCAAAGAATGTGGGAATTCTCGCTGTGGACATCTACTTCCCACCTACCTATGTTCAGCAGGTGATTCATTTTCTTTTTTCTCTTTTTGTTATTATGTTGTTCTTGCTTTTTGAAGTGGTCTGATTTTCAGTTTGTTTGTTGAGAAAATGGAGGAAATGCAAGGAAGTTCAAGTTTTGGAATCATTTTCGCTTTTACGAAACATATGAAGAACGTGAATTGAGCTCATGAAATATGCAGAAATTTAAAATCTTTTAGCAACGAACTATTGGATTTGTAGTTGTAATTTTGATTAGTGAGATTTTATCATTGTATATATATATATATAATCTTAGATTCTGCTTCTTTAAATGATTTCCAACTGCATCGGTTTAAAGATTTGTTGTTTTCTTCGTCTTCTTCTTCCTGAAACAGGAAGCACTTGAGGTTCATGATGGCGCAAGCAAAGGAAAATATACCATTGGACTTGGACAGGATTGCATGGCATTTTGTACTGATGTGGAAGATGTCATCTCAATGAGGTTCATATGCTCCCTTTTTGTTGATTATGCTATTGTAGTTTTTTGGTCGCCATTGGTTAAGAAAAATTACTAACTTCTGATTTTATCCGCTCTGACGATTTTCCAGTTTGACCGTTGTTACTTCACTTCTCGACAAGTATAATGTCGATCCTAAACATATCGGTCGTCTGGAAGTTGGCAGTGAAACTGTGATCGATAAGAGCAAATCTATTAAGACCTTCTTGATGCAAATTTTCGAGGTTCGTTTTTCCCTAAATCAAAGTGTTCTTATTTGAGTAGTTGCTTGGTAGTACAAGACTTTTACCTTTGCAGAAAATATTGATTTAAAACCTGATAAAGGGACGGAAAAGCAGAGACATATAAACTGAACATTCAGTCTGTGGAATGATACTGGTATTAACTTTGGCATCTCTTTTGAAAATGTTTGAAGGATTCCTGGTTGTAGCTCCATTCCTTTATTGGGCTGGATGCTGGGTTGCTGTAGTAACTTCCTGGTTAAAACTTACTTGTTGAATTTGTGTAATTTTGAGAAAAAAATTGAGGCCGATGGATTAAGAATAAGTGGCTTAGTTTTAAATTGAATTTTCTTTTTTGGGTACTTGGACTTTGGTTCTTGATCACTTATCTTTCTTGCTTTCTTTGACTTGTTCAATATTCAACGATTTGAGTATGCATGGATTTGTTTAAAATTGTTCTGCTGTGAAATAGGGATTCTGTTATGCAGTTTTTTTAATGCACATTTGTTCTCTCTTCTTCCTTAAAACTCGATTTTCTTCTTGTAAACAAGCAGAAATGCGGAAACACTGACATTGAAGGCGTTGACTCAACTAATGCATGTTACGGGGGGACTGCAGCTTTATTCAACTGTGTCAATTGGGTTGAGAGTAGTTCATGGGATGGACGCTATGGGCTTGTAGTCTGTACTGACAGTGCGGTATGATTATATCCTTTTACTGTAGAATTTCTATGTTTTCTCATTTAAACAGCATAGAAGCAAATTTTGGGATGCCTTTTGATATCTCATTTCACTGGGTCAGATATAATATTACAGACTAGAAGGATATGCATGTCAGTCTGTTCTGTGTACATTCAGGAGCCAGGAAACATAATATCAAATCACTATAATACTCTTTTTTTTTTTAATCAGGTCTATGCAGAGGGTCCTGCCCGACCAACTGGTGGAGCTGCAGCCATTGCCATGCTAATAGGTCCAGATGCACCTATTACTTTTGAAAGCAAATTTAGGGGGAGCCATATGTCTCATGCTTACGATTTTTACAAGCCAAACTTGGCTAGTGAATATCCAGTAATCCTTCACAATTCCCTCATCATATTTCGTATCTTGCAACTGAAAATGTTGTTCTCCTCAGAGTTGTCATGTTTTGCCAAAATTTTTTTTTTGTTGCGAGTACCAGTAGGAATTTATTATTATTATTATTATTATTTTTTTTTTCTGTGCTATTAAACCTACCAGTTTCTGTTTCATAATATACATAGACATTTAGCTACTTTGTGAATATACATCTCCAGCAGTCCCCAGTCATCAGGTGGCTCTAGTAGAAGTTGATGAAAGTGTAAATTAAGAACATCACACATGATCAAGAAAGGTTTCCCATGCGATGGACTGATTTTCACTCTTTGGAGCTTTTCTCTTCAATCTATTTCATGTAAAATTGCAACATACATGATATTAGTGTCAAGCTATCAGCCAAGTTTATGAGTTTAGAATTTTTGACAAGCCATTTCTTATTCCCAGAAATCATAATAATAAAAACTACTAGATGCTTTGGATAGTATCCAGATCTCCTTTTCAGGAATCTGCTAAGAGGAACCAAGACAATTAGTTGAGAAATTCTTAGCTATTAACTTTTTACTCCCAGTTGAATCTAATGGAAGGGGAAAAATCCATCCTTGTTTACTGTCTTTTGATGTTGCTTATTCATATATTCACTGTCTTTTGCATATGCTGATGATTACCTATTGTAGGTCGTGGATGGCAAGCTTTCTCAAACATGCTACCTGATGGCGCTTGATTCCTGCTACAAATATTTCTGTGCCAAGTAAGAATATACAAGTACTGAAGGCATTATAATGTACATATTTTTGTTCGGCAATGAAGTATGTTTCAGGTGCCTAATTATGTTGCTTTCTGTAGGTATGAGAAATTGGAGGGCAAACAATTCTCTATTTCTGATGCTGAGTATTTTGTATTTCATTCTCCTTACAACAAGGTAAATTATGTGTTGTGATCCTGTAACTGCTACCTTATTTCCTATCAATTAAATCTTAAACGTGCTCAATGTATGTTTTAACTCTGCAAATTGATCCTACTGCAGCTTGTACAGAAAAGCTTTGCACGGTTGGTGTTCAATGACTTTGTGAGGAATGCCAGGTCATTGCGTTTCCTTCACCATTAAAGAATTTTAATTATGTTGCTTTGAGAATTTTTACTTTGTTGCACCATTATCATGTGATTAACTATATTTGCTCTTATTTTCAGCTCTATTGATGAGGCTGCTAAAGAAAAGTTGTCTCCGTTTTCAACTTTATCTGGGGATGAAAGCTACCAAAACCGTGATCTTGAAAAGGTTTGTTTAGTACATCTGAGTGTTGCTTTTTAAAGAAGATCTTATCATATTTTCATGGTTTTGCTTAAAAGTCTCAACTGATACATTGTTTTTCATGTTTTTTATGAAGTCATAAAAAGTGTTATGTTATGCCGTTTGAACATTTTGCCAAAATTGAAGTATTTGGAAAAGGAACCAAAAGGGCAAAAAAGATGAAGAATGAGATGATATTACAAACTTTATATATATATAAAATAAGCATTGCACAACAACAACAGAAATGCTGGGATTTAATTCTGTCCAAAATCCAAATGGTTGAGGTTTAGTCCTTGATTATTAGTTGGCTAGATTGGAGCAACATGCTGACCGATTACTTGATGTCATTCTGCAGGTGTCCCAACAAGTTGCCAAGCCCCTTTATGATGCAAAGGTGCAACCAACAACTTTGATTCCAAAGCAAGTTGGCAACATGTACACTGCTTCTCTGTATGCAGCATTTGCATCCCTTCTTCACAACAAACATACTGAATTGGTAATTGTTTTACTATATATTCTATTTGACGTCACTTCTTCAGGAATTAAATGTGTATTCATGATTTATTTGATTGTTAAAAGAACTTCCATGATCCTTTGCTTCCTCATGATGAAAGTGCTCATGTAGTTTCATTGATCACTTGCAGGCAGGCAAGCGGGTGATACTGTTCTCATATGGGAGTGGTTTGACAGCCACAATGTTCTCACTGAGACTACATGAAGGCCGGTACCCCTTTAGTTTGTCGAACATTGCAAAGGTGATGAATGTTGCAGAAAAGTTGAAGACAAGACATGAGGTAATTTGTTAATTTCTTCTCAAATGGAATGAATTGCAAAGATGTGTATGTTGGATAGGCTAGTTGTATATGAATGAGCATTTATATGTGAACATGACAACTGAAACTTAGACCTGAAGAAACTTCCTCTGTCAAAGCTTGGATTTAGTGTCACCCTGAACCTTCCTCTGTCAAAGCTTGGATTTAGTGTCACTCTGCATGTTTACTATAAAAAAACATGCATTATTGACAATAACTTTATGATATCTGTTAAAAATGGCAACATAAGAGGGGTGACAGCCTGTGATCTTGCATTTCCTCTTTAATTTGTGTGCTGAATTCTGGCTTGCTTTAGCATGGTTTTGAATTGAACTCTGGCATTTCTTATGATTCTCATGGCATGGTGGAATTATAATGTAAGAAGAGAGGATCATGTCACCCTGTTAGCTTATACCTTTCTGTGGGATCTGTATAGTAGAAAATGTAAAACGCAGTTGTAATCCCAGATGAGGATCATTTTATTTTTTATTAGTTATAGAATTGCTCTCGGAAAAAATGCATGCTACTAACTGACGTTCATCTCATACAGTTCACACCGGAGAAGTTTGTAGATGTCATGAAGCTAATGGAGCATCGATACGGGACTAAAGATTTTGTGACTAGCAAGGATTGCAGCATCTTGGCGCCTGAAACATACTATCTCACAGAAGTTGACACCATGTATCGAAGATTCTATGCCCAGAAGGGTGTTGGCAATAAGATTGAGAATGGTTCAGTTGCTAATGGTCATTGATGGCAAATGGAAGTATTATAACACGCCAGTCGCCAAGAATTCAGCTTGTATGTCTTTAGATATTTAGTCATAAGGATATTTGTGTTCGCTTGAAGTTCGTATTCTACAGCAAATAGTTGGTTCAGCAGCAAGTGTTCCTAGTATATTTTTTCCCCTTTATAAAGTTCTTCTTAATGTTTCTTTACTTTTCTTCAACTGCATCACCTCACTCATCATCTTTTTATTATTTTGTTACTTGTATTTTCTTACCATTAGGAGGTAAAATCTAGTTTGAAACTCTTATATATATATATCTTCTGCCGTATCAGTTATCTATGTTTAGTTCAGAAGGAGAGAGCTATAGATGCGAATCGAAATGGATCCATTCTTTTCCTTCACCTGGGTCATAATATTAAACCAGAAACACTACTTTAGAACACCATTCTATGTTGGAACCTTCATTTAATTGGTCACCATCCCCAAATATGTCCTGATACGTTGACTGGGCCCATCCCTACTCCATTTCTATTAGGAAGTTCATTTTGATAGTCAAACACTGTACCTTGTATGTTAAATCGTTTCAACGGCATGAATTGACCCGAATAATGAAGAAGGGACCTCTGATTTTAGAATTGGAAGGAACCCTATAAAACTCTCACAACTACTAACGATACGCTGTTTATCATCATGTCATCGCGTAGTAGTTCATAAAAATTATAAAATTTTCCAAGGCATATAGGGAACTCCCAATCCCAGATAGTCATCCCCCAGCCTTTAAAGAAAACAAGAATTACCATTTTGATATTTTCCTATCCTAAGATAGGATAGAAAAACCTTTTGGATAATTTCCTATCCTAGATAGGATAGGAATTCCTTTGAATAATTTCCTTTCCTAGATAGGATAGGAAAATCTTGAAAACTTAAAAATCACAGAGCCTATATATATAAACCCCATAGGCACGTAGCAAGAAAATTCATTGTTTAAGTCAGCTTTCAAGATGGGGCGATCAGTTGATCTCAAACTAAATTCTACAAACATTCCCATGCAGCCTTCCGCTTTCTTTCTCGAGCTTCGCTACAAGATCAATTACAGAACAATGCTTATAAACCCTTAAGGACACTTGACCGATTTTCAATCCTGCTCAATTACTCCAACCTCCTCTCTCCTCTTCCCAATTCATCCTCATTTCCTTTTTGCTCAGTCATCCTGCCAAAGCCATCTTCATAACCTTTTCTCTTCCCTCAATCTTGACGACATATTACGCAATTTCTTGGCTTATCGCATTGCTTTTTTTCCTTCTTTTCATATCCAATGAGCAACCCTTCTTAGGTTCTCATGTGGTGGCCCACTTGAGTATTACCCATGAAGACTTGATTCATGATTATCCCACTGCTACGACGATAACAATAGATGAAGAGCATCGACAAGTGGTTACCAGAGGTGCATCGAGTTCCGCACTAAACAAGTTGAAGAAGCAGAGGTTTCTTCTGAACAAGGACGATGGATTATCGGGCGACTGTGTGATTTGTTTAGATGGATTATCTGGTGGGGAGGTGGCGCTCACAAAGCTGAGTTGCTCTCATATATTTCATGAGCAGTGCATCCTTCACTGGTTGAAGGTTCAGAATTCATGCCCCACTTGTCGACGGAAACTTGAAGATTAAATGCTGATGATTCTACTCAGATGTCATTGTTGTTTTCTACTATACTTCGAGATTATTCCTTAGTCGCATTTAAACCATGCTTCTCATTCATATATCAAAATTAAAATTGTGAACTAATTACACCCATTATTTTTTTTTTGCTATACATTATCAACAATAGCCTTGCAGAAATTGAAATGTATATGAAGAATATGCATATCCAAAAAGAAGTGGTAAATGAATGAATAAGACGATTACTAGACACCACAGAAATAACTTCGTTGGAATGGGTGTTGTTAATAACGGTTCAATATATATTAATTTGACTTTGGCGAAAACAACAAGATCCTGGCCAGCAAGATCATCCATATCAGACACTCTACGTTAATAACAAGTGCTAATTTTACTTATATAAATACCATGCTCTTTCAGCTTCACAACATCAATCAAGAAGCTATTTGCTTTCATGGGCAAGTCGAGGCTGGTTTCTCTTCTCTACCCATTGCTGCTAGCTGCACTTTTTCTGCATTGCCATGGTGATCACAGGAAGGTATAATTATTTTCAATCACATAGAGCAAAATGATTCTGAAACATCTCTTCTTTAATATATATCTAAGAGTTTACATGCATAGGTTCACATCGTATACATGGGGGACCTGCCTCGGGAAGGCTTTTCTGCTGAATCCATTCACCATTCCATGCTAGAAAGTGTACTTGGAAGGTTAATATATTTAATTTACTGCAATTATCATTAAATTCTTCTCGAGGAAAACAAATCTTTTTATTCCCCCTATTGCAGTACTTCATCAGCCAAAGATTCATTAATCTATAGTTATGGGAGGAGTTTCAACGGATTTGCAGCTAAATTGTCAGATGAAGAAGTCGGAAGACTCTCAGGTTAGAGTGTCAAGCTAGTGATTTTACAAGATATTTGAAATTTTGTGTATACTAAAATAGTAAATATAACACCTGAAATTGGGTGCAGAAATGGATGGTGTCATCTCAGTGATTCCAAACCATATACTAAATATTCACACAACAAGGTCATGGGACTTCATGGGTTTCTCCAAAGGACAACTTTCTGCACCTCTGGAAGGAAATGCCATTATCGGTCTTCTGGACACAGGTTTTTTCTATTAAATATTATCAGTCAGAAAAAATGATGTTTTAATTGGAAGCTTTACATTGGCTTTGTGTTTCAGGAGTCTGGCCAGAATCTGAGAGCTTCAACGATACAGGAATGGATTCTCCACCTTCTAAATGGAAAGGAATATGCCAAGGTGAAGGCAACTTCACCTGCAACAAGTGAGTCACTACATATCTAAATTTGAAATTCTTCACTTCAAGTCATCAGCAGCAGCTCATGAAATATTTGAAATTGCAGTAAGATCATTGGAGCACGATACTACAACAGCGAGGATTGGTATTTTGAGACTGACTTCAAATCCCCTAGAGACTCTGAGGGACATGGAACACATACAGCTTCAACCGCAGCAGGGCGTGAGGTGCAAGGAGCCAGCTACTTTGGTCTGGCTGAAGGAGTTGCAAGAGGCGGAGTTCCATATGCAAGGATTGCGGTGTATAAAGTCTGCTGGTCATTTGGATGTGCTGCTGCAGATATCCTGGCGGCATTTGACGATGCCATAGCCGATGGTGTTGACATTTTATCAGTGTCCCTTGGTTCTCGCCGAGCATTCCCATACATGGAGAACCCTATTGCTATTGGATCCTACCATGCCATGAAATATGGTATATTGACTTCAAATTCTGCTGGCAATTCTGGACCTTATCCGTATTCCGTATCCAATGTCGCACCCTGGACATTGACTGTTGCTGCTAGCACCATTGACAGGAAATTTGTTGCCAATGTTGTGCTTGGCAATGGAAAAGTCTTTACTGTAAGTTTACGTGCAGTTATACTCGTGATTCATAATGGGTCTAAATCAGATTTTCTCTTTTCATATTTCTGTTTGATGATTTAGGGACTATCCATAAATAACTTTGTGCTCAAGGGGACATATCCATTGATATGGGGAGGAGATGCAGCAAACTACTCTGCAGGTGCTGACCCTGAAATTGCAAGTTATTGCGTTACCGGTTCCCTGAATTCATACTTAGTACAAGGAAAAATTGTTTTCTGCGAAACCATCTGGGACGGTTCTGGCGTTTTAATTGCAAATGGTGTGGGAACCATAATGGCCGACTCTGCTTACAGCAAAGATTTTGCTTTCAGTTTCCCCTTACCAGCAACAGTAATCACTACTGAAGATGGCCAACAAATTTTGGATTATATCAGATCTACACAGTAATTCATCACATTCCTTTTTTTTTTTATTTGTTCTCCTGTAGCACATTGGGTATGTCTAAAATTAGATTTATATATATATAGGTATCCAGTTGCAACTATTATGGTTGGTGAGACATGGAAGGATGTCATGGCACCTTCCATTGTATCATTCTCTTCCAGAGGACCCAACTCTATCAGCCCAGACATTCTCAAGGTAATCATCAAGACATCTGTGCAACACTAATTATTTTTGCGACTTTTCGAGCTTGCATTGAAATATATTAAATGTGGATGATTCACAGCCTGATCTCACAGCCCCTGGTGTGGACATCCTTGCTTCCTGGTCTCCTGTTTCGCCACCTTCCATTAGCTATGACGACACCAGGAGTGTAAATTTTAACATTATCTCCGGCACATCCATGTCTTGCCCGCACGCTAGTGCTGCTGCTGCTTATGTCAAGGCTGCTCACCCTAATTGGTCACCTGCTGCCATTAAATCTGCCCTCATGACGACAGGTGATGCCTTACTGAAATAACTAAAAGCGACGTGTTTCTATTAATACTCTCACTAATTAGTTATTTATTTCCATTGAGTAGCTTATATCATGGACTCCAGAAAGCACCCAGATCTTGAATTTGGTTATGGGTCAGGTCACATCAACCCATTGAGCGCAGCAGATCCAGGGCTTGTTTATGATGCATCTGAAGCAGATTATATTAACTTCTTGTGTAAGCAGGGTTACAACACTACTACTCTTAGACTAATCACCGGGGACAACAGTAGCGTTTGCAGCAACACATGGTTTGGAAGGGCCTGGGATCTTAATTACCCGAGTTTTGCGCTTGCCATTGAAGATGGAAAACCAATTCAGGGAGTCTTTAAAAGGACAGTAACAAATGTCGGGAAACCAAATTCAACCTACAGTGTCAGCATGTACATGCCAAGCACTGTTAGTGTGACCGTGGAGCCTTCTGTCTTGTCATTCTCTGCCATTGGAGAGACAAAAACATTCACAGTGAAGGTGTACGGTCCAAATATCGCACAGCAGCCAATCATGTCAGGTGCAATAATGTGGAAAGATGGGACTTACGTGGTGAGAAGCCCACTGGTTGTATACAATATACTACCTGGTGCTACTTATACTTCTCCTTATTACTCCACGACCAAGTCCCAGAAAACACCTAAATTCGAAGGTTCTTCCGTCTATCATAAGAACGGCATCCTCGGAGATGACTAATTTAAACTCCATGTTTGGTTTTGGAATTGCATGTTAATTTTGTACTACCCTATAACTGCAAGATTGAAATGAAACAAAATAAGACTCAATCTCTCTGTTGCTACAGGGAGAGATTTTCCAATTAAATTTGGAGTAATCGACTGAAATATTACCATTTGTTTTTTTGTCTAAGGTAGAAATTTCATTAGAAAAGCAGGTCCAAGGCCAACGACAGAGGTAGATCCAAACCCAATAAGCCCAGCGACTCCCTCCTGCCACCAAAACCAACTATAAATGCCCAGAGGCCCAGGAACAGAAAAACCCTAGATCTAGAGATGATGACTAGTGACTTTTACGGCTGTTTTTGAAGTTGTGTTTGTCGTTTTCTGGAATATCGATTCATGGACCAGGAATTACAATCATGCTTTCAGGGTGCATTGTGACCTTAAATTCCTTGGTCATTCATTGTCTCCCCCATTCTAATGGCAGGGAAAGTAATACCAAGA
>CAOGCB011260803.1:0-10918 GCA_948266635.1 Cnidoscolus chayamansa | reverse complement strand
CGGCAAATGTATAATATAAATAAACCGTGGATCAACTAACCTAATAATCACATGAATAATAAGATTACTAGAAAAAGAATCACAAGAATCTTATGATGGCCACCTCTCATCTCGTTGTTCATCTTAGAAATATTTTTTTTTTTAATTTTAATATATTTTTAAAATAATAAAAAATTGATTTTGGTAATATTGACTTGTCAAAGAGGTCATCAGCTGCTAAATACAAATTAAAAGGTTACGTGTATGACTTTTCAGTCTACAGAAAAAATGATTTATATACACAAATGAAATCTTCTTTTCTTTGACTATACCATCTGAATTAGGTGTGATATTCAACTAAACTTAATTTTTTATTTATTTATTAATTTAATTTAAAAAAATATTAAATAAACTTATTTCATTCAATTAATCTGATATTGGCAGGTCTATTTTAAACACGGGGAACCATCATTATTTCCCGTTTTTTTTTTTTATTGATCAATCACTGAAACAGTGCACATGTTAATTGTCAGAAGAATTATGATAGAGAATAAGCAGTTGAAATAAAATGCCAATTTAGATCTCTCTTATTTATAATTATTCAAAAATAAATAAATAATAATAATAATAATAATAAAATTAACATTTACCAAAAGTTGATAATACCCTCATCTTAGGGATCTCCACACTCCGGTCTAATAAAAATTATGAAGGAATAAATCACGGTGATCCAGTGATAAGCAAGTGAAAGGTCGAGACTCGGTGTGCGTGTGCCCACCCACATAATAAGTAAGATTAATATTTCTTCAAAATGTGATTTGGACCTTCATTTTAAGGGTCTCCGTATCCTGGGTCGACGGAATAGTAGGGAGATAAATCACGGTAGTCCAGTGACAAGCATATGGAAGATCGAGATATAGTGCGCACAAGAGATCCATTCACATAGGTGAAATCTCACTCTGTCGCTGTTATAGTTCGAACTTAAACTATTTTTTCAATCTACCACGTATTTTGGCATTGAAATTACTCTGGTGCGGGCTAAGTAAGATTAACATGAAACTAAAAGATGCTGATAATGAAGTCAGAAAACAGAATAAAACCCGAATTCGGTGGACTCGGTTGCAATCATATGTTTAAAGATTCTATTGGAGATCCCTTTTCTCTTTTTCTTTTTTTTTAATTAATTTTCCCATTAATATATATATATATATATATTTTCCAATTTCCTGATATTCCCCATTTCCTTTTCTCCTAATATCACATCACTTTATAGAAAGCTAAAAATGTCCATTATATTTTTAATTAATTGATAATTTATAAATAATCTTATAGTTCTATTTTATTAATAAATATTATTATATAATGTATTACTATTTTATTTAATTTTTATGTGATTTTTAAATCTTAAATTCGAAACTCTCGAGACGTTAATATTACTTAAAATATTATTTCTTTTATTTTATTATTTAAAAAATTGAAGGATTTTATAGTAAATTGGGATATAAGAGAAAAGGGAAATAAGATGAGGGAGTGGGTAATGATAGAAACAGAAAGGATTAGAAAGAATTTAAAGATAATGGGATCCAACTTGAGCATATAAATATATAATAATATATTATTCCACTTTGAGATTCCAGAAAAACCAACAAAAAGAAGAACAATAGCAAAGGCAAAGGCAAAGGCAAAGGCAAAGCCAAAAAAATTAACTAGTAGTGGATAGTGGTCACCCACCACATATATATATATATATATATATATATATATATATATAAAGCAGTTTTTAAGTCACTTGCTTTTGTTTCATAACCCACTCCTCTCCACATTAATGCTTCCCATCACAATCACTTCTCTTCTCTTATCTTCCTTTTGTAAGCAGATTTTCTTATCTCATCTTTGCTCTCACTTATTATTATTATTATTATTTTTTATGTACATATTATAATGTATGAGTTTTTGGTTCATGGGTTACCCTTGACATTTCCATTACCATGTAAAATAAAACCATATTCTATAACCTTTTCCTTTTGTTGTGTACAGTGACGTACGCAGGACCTCAACTTTGGTGGGACACTACTGCAGTGTTGGTGGCTAAGTCGCTGACTGATCGAAAATAGCTGAACAAACACAAGGTTTTTTATTTGATTTTCGTAACGATTTTATTTATTTATTTTAATAAACTAAAATAACGTTTTTTAGTTTAAAATTTTAAAAATCAAATCTATTTTAATTTAAAATTAAAAAAAAATTCAAAACAAAATAATTTTAATATTAAATTTAAAAAAAAAAATAACAGCAGCTAGGGGGGCACGTGCCAGGGCAGGCCCCCCCTGGGTCCGCCACTGGTTGTGTATATCTATCGATATATATTTATGGTTAAATATAAAAGATTGACACGTGTTTAAATGGGTATGTTCTACATATTTGCTGAATATGGATTCAAGAAGTGAATTATTTATATTTACTATAACCACTCACATTTGTATGACGGTGTAAATGGGCAGCCGTGGACGCAGGGCACGTACCCATGATTAGAAAAAGATTGGAGTAATTTTTGTTAGGGATGGATGCAGGAGGTAGTCTTACTACGTGTCTCCCGACCGAAAAAAGCTTAGAATAATATCTGGAGTTTTTTTTTTCAAATTTAATGTCAAAACGACGTCGTTTTAATCTTTTTTTTTTAATTTTAAACCAAAACAGTATCATTTTAGTCTTTAAAATTTTAAGTCAAAATAATATTGTTTTAGTTCATTAAATAAAATAAAATAAAACAAGAGAAGTCACAAATATAACAAATAAAAAGCCATGCTCTTATAATTACAATACAGTGGTATCCTATCAAAACTGCAATCCTGTGTCGCTAATGTAAATAGGTATTACCAATCAAAGAAGGTATCATATGCTAATAAGAGTAAGTTTCTTTTACATTTAAAACCAAAAGCTAAGATTGCTTAAGAAAATAGAAAGCAAAATAATAATAATAATAATAATGTTCTCCTCTTTCAAGGAATTTCCTATTGATTTGTTCAACTATCAAAATAAAATAAAATAAAATAAAAAGTGAATATAAATTCCCATTTAGCTAATAATTATTCCATCAAATCTCTCATTTTTCTTATAAAAATTAATAATTATTATTATATTTTCTATTTATAATTAGCTCATTATTCCAATTCTCCATCACGTGGTAAGAACGTGTTGCAATTACATTCCTCTAAAGTCAATGATTCATCAATCGGATTATGCACTTGTCATGTTATTAATAATAATACATATAATTACAAGTAACTTTTTTTTTAATTTCTTAAAAAAAAAAGAGTAAATTATATATAAAATAATATTAAAAATTAGAAAAATATTAAATAATACAGAATATGTTCGTGGATAGCATTAAATATATTAAGAAGTTGATGAAATTTGAATTAAGAGAATTCCTGAGCCGAATAAATCCATTTCACCCATCTTCTTGGAGCAGCCGCGGAGACAGACCCAAGTCTGATATGTGTCTTTTGATAATTCGAAAAGTTTTAAAATAGTACCTGTTAAAAAGTAAATACAGAAGGGGCCAATCTTAATATGTGTTTTTCAATGATCGAAAAAAACTTAAAATAATAATGATCTATGATTATAATACAATAATACCCCATTAAAACTGCGTTCACGCGTTTTGTCAATATATTAGAGTATAACTGGATAATTAAAAGGAACTTTAATATTGAATTTTTTTATATTTCTGAAACGTATATGTAAGAAAAACAACATACACCGGCCATGGTTGCGTAGTGTAATGGCCATGTCAGATTTTTCTCAATCTTGCTTTTCCAGTGGTCTACTGTTAGGTTTTACTATAAAGAAGTTCAGAGTTAGTGCATGCCCCAGTTAACACAGCACTTCCCTTCTCTCTTTCTCTCTCTGTGTGTCTGTTTTGCATTCTTTCTCTATCAGGGTGAGCCGAAGATACTACATTTTAGAACCCCAAAAGACATATAAATAAAGTTTTGAGGGCAACCCAAATGCCAAAACCTAACCTCCACATCACAGCTCCCTTTTTCTCTCTCTCTCACACAGCCATAATATTATATAGATTCTCTATCTGCAATTTCAAGAACTATTCTCTTTATTAATATTCCTTTGTTTTGTTTCATGTTTGCTCTTGATTTTTTTTTTCATAACATATTTTTGGTCGGTCCTCACTGAAATACCTTCTGCTATACACATATATTGAAACAGACATTTTAAGACTTCCATTGGACCTTCAAAATTAATTTCTTCTGGTAATCTTTTTTTTTTTTGTTGAATTTCTTGAGCTGGGGAGGGTGTTTATCCATCTGGGTGATGCTCTTTGTTTTGCTTCAAGAATGGAACTTCACTAGCTTCTAAAAATACTAGAACAGTCTGATGGATCTTGAAGGTGTGATTCACGATAACCCAATCAAGGTATGACATCTGGCTATCACTAATTGTTTTGCCTCAGCTTCTTGTTCATGTTCTTCTTCTAATCTTTTGCAGAGAGATTCATGGAAGACTCTGTTAACTTTGGCTTATCAGAGTTTAGGTGTTGTCTATGGAGATTTAAGCACTTCTCCATTGTATGTTTACAAAAACACTTTTGCAGAGGATATTCAGCACTCAGAGACCAATGAGGAGATTTATGGGGTCTTATCTTTCGTATTTTGGACACTGACACTAATTCCACTGGTTAAATATGTTTTTATTGTGCTTAGAGCTGACGATAATGGCGAAGGTGGTACGTTTGCTTTGTATTCATTGCTTTGCCGCCATGCCAGGGTAAGCTCCATACCCAATTGCCAGCTCGCAGATGAGGAGCTATCAGAGTACAAGAAAGATGGGTCTGTGTCCAATTACAAGAACGTTAACGGGTCTAGTCTGAAATCAACTTTGGAGAAGTGTAGAGTATTGCAAAGGATGTTGCTCGTTTTGTCTTTGATTGGGACTTGTATGGTCATTGGGGATGGAGTCCTTACCCCTGCAATTTCTGGTATCTGTGGCTATAGTTTTTATTGGATTCAATTTATATTTCGAGCAACTCAAATTCTTAGAATTTTCTTGTTTTTTCTTGGGGGCAATTTCTGCAGTTTTCTCAGCTGTGTCTGGGCTGGAGCTATCCATGTCAAAAGAGCAGCATCAGTGTAAGTTCCTTACATTGAATCCACTATGTTATTACCTAACAAGAACATATTTTATTTTTAGTATATTTAGATGATGATTCGTATTGGAAATGTTCAGATATAGAAGAATCGTGTAGATTTTGCAGATATGAATTGTAGTCATTTCTGTCTGCAATCAGCTTTTGATATTCCAGAAGTAAGGTCAAAAAGTGAGATATTTGGGATTATGAAGTTATTATAAAAAAAAAAAAAGCATATAATACACATTTGAAAGAATCCTGATAACTGGTAAGCATAAAGTCACACCTACTTTAGATGGCTGGTTTTCTTGGTTGGTCTGCCTGAAAAATCTAAAGGTCATTTCTATGGTTTCTTTTTTCCTGTATATGTCGTGAAGACAAGTAATTAAAGGTAGCAGATTACTGTTGTGGATTAGTATTACCTTAAGTTTAGTTTAACATGCTTAAAAGCACGAAACTTTGAAATTTCAAAGCTTTATGTCTGCCTCACTTTGCTATATGCAGACGTGAAAATATGGAAAAGCAACTTACCATATTTTAATAGCCACATTCTTCATTGCGGGTCCCTGCAAATATAATCAAGACAAACCGGCTGTTTTAATCAAAGTCAGATCAATACCAAACTAATGAAAATATAATTAGTTTATTAATGTGAAAGGTCAAGTTGATAACATCATTGTATTATATAAAGTGAGCATGCAACACAAGGCCAAGAGAAGAAGCCCTTAAGATTAAAAGATTATATAAAGCTCTGCCTTTTATAAAGTTAAACTGTCATTACAAGGTGGAGGAAAAAGTGAATGCTGGTTTAGTTTGGATAAGGCAATGAAAAGAGAAAACCATTATAGAATAATCTAATGCAATCAGCTTAATTCATATCTGATCCATTTCTCAAATGGGCATTTTTCAACTGATCAAATTGATTTGGTGGAACGATTGCAACAAGTCCCCCTTGAGATGTACATGATCATAAAAATAGTCTCATCAAGCCCACATGCCTCTTCTTGGTGTCCAAAGCGTTATCTTCAATATGACTGCTACCACTGATTTGGTCAAATCATTTCTTTTAACAAAGAATTTCTAAAGACATACCTAATAAACTCACCATTTCATTTTCTGAAATTTGAACTAGTGGTTTTCCATCAGTAGTGAGTGTCATTAATTGTGCTGGTCCTACTTCCTTTGGTTGGATTAAAAGATTTTGCAATTTGTGGGAATCAAACTTTCCACTATTGGTTATGTTGCTTTATCACTTAAGACTTGCTGATGTCATACACTTTCACTGTGAATGTACTGCTCACTGATCTTCTCTACAGTATCTCCTTTGAAATCCTCTTGGAGTAGAAATATTTTCATTTATATTTCTTTTTTTTTTCTCAGGTGTATGTCACGCATAGATGCCACCTTCTACTGTGTTTATTACTTCAAGCATTGCTGAATTTCACCTTCAAAACATATTTTTTTCTTAATCATTTTTCTGCAACACATCCAACTTATCTTTGTTCATTAGTTCAAGGTTACTAAGGCATTTATATTAAAAAAACAATAATATAAAACCTTTATGTTTTGAAATGATTGATTATAAGCTTGGTAGTTTATTCAGTCAAAATTTATTGATTCTGCAGATGTTGAACTGCCAGTTGTTTGTGCAATACTTATATTTTTGTTCACCCTCCAACATTATGGAACCCACCGAGTCGGCTTCCTCTTTGCACCTGTTGTGATTACATGGCTGTTATGCATAAGTGCTATTGGTGTGTACAATATCTTGCACTGGAATCCTCATGTTTACCAAGCACTGTCCCCATACTACATGTATAAATTTTTGAAGAAGACACAGAGGGGAGGTTGGATGTCCTTGGGGGGGATTTTGTTGTGTATAACAGGTATGACTGTATGTGACTGTGTCCTCTCACCATTTATCTACTACCCCATATTATGTGTCTTTCTAATACAGAGTTTTGTATATTGTAGGCTCAGAAGCTATGTTTGCTGATCTTGGGCACTTCTCACAGTTGTCAATCAAGGTAACTGTTATAACTTTCGTTTATTAGTTTCCCGAGATATTAAGGAAAACTTACAAAAACTTCTCCCAAAGCAATTGCATAAGCAGAACTATCTTCATATGTTGGCCAATAAAGTTGTTGGTATCTGTTCTCCTGATCTGCAACATTTTAAAACCTGCATTCTGTCACGTATAAGAGATGTAGAAAAGCTAGAAAAGAGAATAAGTGAGAATGGAGGGAAAGTTAGTTGTTGACAGCTAAGTCTGTTAGTGGCAGTTCAGCTAAAGTAGTTAATGGCAGTTATTACATGTTGTCCTATAAGTACTAGTTCAAGTTCACAGTGTCATCAATCAAGAATCATTCAACTAAATCCTCTTCTACACTCCCTAATTTCTGTTCTTTTCTCATTTACACTCTCAATTCTACTTCTCTTCTCACCTATAACTCTGAATTCTATCCGATCAAACCTAACAAATTCATTACATAATCATCTTTCCTTAGGAATAAGGATATTTAGGTGCAGGATGTAACATGTAGTCAGAATTCCTATAGCTAGTCAGTCTTTTGCACTTGAAGTGAACTCATCCCTTATTACAGTGGTAGAAAAGCATTCCGCTGTTGCCTCCTTCATGCTAGCATTTGATTATTTCACCGAAAGCTTACTTACCTGCTTTGCTAATGTTGTCTTACTTATGAACCCGTATTAGTAAAAATCAATGACAGGTTCCAGAAAATGATGCTGTTCTGCAATGCATGAAAATTTCAAGCAATTTGTATAACAGAAATTCACTTTTTCGCAGATTGCTTTCACCTTTGTGGTTTATCCTTCATTGATTCTTGCTTATATGGGACAAGCTGCTTATCTTTCTAAGCATCATATCATTGAAACTGATTACCGTATTGGTTTCTATGTATCTGTCCCTGGTAAGTTACCAGCGTCATCATTTTTGAAAGGGCATTCTACTTGATCTTCCTAAAGTATAATGCAGCCAATGGTATTCTAATCATTTCAGAGAAAATAAGATGGCCAGTTCTGGCAATCGCCATTCTTGCAGCAGTGGTTGGAAGTCAAGCCATCATTACTGGCACTTTTTCAATAATCAAACAGTGTTCTGCTCTTGGTTGCTTTCCAAAGGTCAAAATTGTTCACACGTCATCAAAAATACATGGGCAGATTTATATTCCAGAGATCAACTGGATATTAATGCTGTTATGTTTGGCTGTCACCATTGGTTTCAGAGACACAAAACACATGGGAAATGCAGCAGGTATCATTCACATATTAATCACTACTTGTTTTCTTCTATAAATCTGTTCAATTGGGTTATAATTTATACACATTTTCTATAATTACAGCATTATTTTCTAATTATCTGGCAGGTTTGGCAGTAATAACTGTAATGCTGGTAACCACCTGCCTAATGTCTCTGGTCATGGTCCTATGCTGGCACAAAAATGTCTTTATAGCAATTTGTTTCATATTCTTCTTTGGTTCTATTGAAGCCCTTTACTTCTCAGCATCCCTTATTAAGTTCCTTGAAGGGGCCTGGGTACCTATTGCCCTTTCCTTTATCTTCCTAGTTGTTATGTATGTTTGGCACTATGGAACACTCAAGAAATATGAAGCTGATGTTCAAAATAAAGTCTCCATCAACTGGCTGCTCAGTCTAGGTCCCAGCCTTGGAATTGTCAGGGTTCGAGGGATTGGTCTCATACATACTGAGCTTGTTTCTGGGATTCCAGCTATATTCTCTCACTTTGTCACCAATCTTCCTGCTTTCCACCAGGTTGTAGTCTTCCTCTGCATCAAATCTGTTGCAGTGCCACATGTTAGACCTGAGGAAAGGTTCTTGGTGGGAAGAGTTGGTCCGAAGGAGTACCGCCTGTACCGATGCATTGCTCGTTACGGTTACCATGATGTTCACAAGGATGATGTGGAGTTTGAGAAAGATCTTGTTTGCAGTATTGCAGAATTTATCAAATCAGAGAAGCCTGAATGTAATATAGGAATAGAAGATGAGGGAGATGATGAAAAAATGACAGTTGTTGGGACTTCATCTTCGAATTTCGATGGGATTAAACTGTGTGAAGATGATGCATATTGTTCTGATATGGTAGGAACTTCAGAGATGAGAGAGATAAGGTCTCCCAAAAGGACAAGAAAGAGAGTGAGGTTTATTGTGCCAGAAAATCCACAGATTGACATGGAAGTTCAAGAAGAGTTGCAAGAGTTAATGGAAGCAAGAGAAGCAGGAATGGCATTTATATTGAGTCACTCGTACGTGAGGGCAAAGAGAGGATCAAGTTGGTTGAAGAAAGTAGTGATTAATTATGGGTATGATTTCTTGAGAAAAAATTCCAGAGGACCAACTTATGCATTGAGCATACCTCATGCATCAACTCTAGAGGTGGGGATGGTCTACTTTGTCTAAGTTATACAGTATAGCTACCAAAATCAACCAAAATATTCTGCAATTTTTCTCTGAGTTTTGTATATGATAGAGCTAAGTTAATTATTTCCGTTGCTAATACCATCTGATCTTATATATGAATCAATAGATCTTCTAGGCATATGCAAATCAAGGCACTACCATACACTCGCATTATATATATATATGTATCCATCTAATTCTGTAAATTATTCTAATTTGATCTCTCTCTCTCTCTATATACAATTTTAATTGTTCTAATTTACATAAATTATTTTATTTACAATTACAATTAAAATAATTCAATCGTTACAAAAATATATTAAAAATTTTATTTATAATTATTGTGTAGCATGCTTAGCGGAGATTGGTGATAAGGTGAGAGAAGGAAGTGTTGGAGCAAACTAAGAAATAACAGAGAAAAAAAGGAATATTGCAGTGTACTATATTTTTATTAACTGCAAATGTGCTTAAATACATCAAAAAAGAATAACATAAATTCTTATATTTCAGCTCAATCATGAAACATGCCTCCATGTTTAACAACTCAGCTAGAAAAGTGGAAATAATGACTGAAATGCAGTAGAATAAGTCAAAAACATAACAGAAAAAGAAAAAATGCAGTGTACTATATTTTTATTAACTGCAAATGTGCTTAAATACATCAAAAAAGAATAACATAAATTCTTATATTTCAGCTCAACCATGAAACATGCCTCCATGTTTAACAACTCAGCTAGAAAAGTGGAAATAATGACTGAAATGCAGTAGAATAAGTCAAAAACATAACAGAAAAAGAAAAAATGCAGCAACTAAATTGGAAGTGCAGCAGCTAAGTCAACTTCTTAACACTCCTCCTTGGCTTTGATGCTGTAAACTCCAAGTTTTTCCCTTAGAAACTCAAATTTGCTTCTTTCCAAAGATTTGGTAAAGATGTCTGCAACATTGTCATCAGTTTTGCAATATTTCAGAACAACAGAACCTTATTTCTGCACATCTCTAAGGAAAAACAATTTGATATTAAAGTATTTTGTTTTTCCATGAAAAACGGGATTGTTTGAGATAGTTATTGCTGCTTGGTTATCCACAAACACATCTGTACCTTCATTTTGCTTCAGGTTCAGATCAAATAACAACTTTCTAAGCCATAAAGCTTGATTTGCAGCAGCTGTAGCTGCAATAAACTCTGCCTCTGTAGTTGATTGTGCAACAACCTCTTGTTTTTTACAACACCAAGAGAACATTCCTGACCCCAGATTAAAACAATAACCTGAAGTACTCTTCATATCATCAGAACCACCATGATCACTATCAGAATAGCCCTGCAGAACATGAAACTGACTAGCACCAAACTTGAT
>CAOGCB011260609.1:0-13116 GCA_948266635.1 Cnidoscolus chayamansa | reverse complement strand
TACTACATGCTTCTGGAATCACATTACATATATGCTTCCCTAGGCATTGATGTCCAGTCATCGACAGCTGCTCTCGCAATCAAGAAACATGAACAGAAACAGGGGAAACAAGACATACTGTAAAAAGATAATCCCTTTGCTGCCATTTTATTACTGGAGGCCATTTCAAATAATGAAGCATTGAATTTATACCACACAATGGACAAAATTTAATAAAAGGAAAAAGAAAAAGTAACCCTGGAAAAAGAAATAAACTTGTACACCAAGGATTTCGCTTTGCTACATCACATCCTTGTATGATAATCCCCTGCTTGATTTTGAGGATTTTGAAGAATAGTTCTTTGAAACTGGCTTTTTTCTTGCCCATCCTCTGCTGGGTTTGCTTGCAAAATAACTACACTTGAGGTATGTATATGATCAAGATGATCAGATCCTATTTCAATGATTGGTTAAAATATGGTCTGGCAGCTTTTTTCAGCCAGGCTTCTGTATTGTACTGAACGAAATGAAAACTTGAAATATGTATACTTGTTTCTGAATGGCAACTTTGGCCTTTTTCACCACTGCATATAACATCTGATGATATGCTTGATGCTACTGCCAAGTCATTGCTTTATCGTACGAAGTTCCCAATTTCCCTCACCATCAATAAGCCGTAATTCGACCGCGTGGAATGGTATAAGAGCAGGACGCTATGAAAGGAGAAAAAAGTGTGATGGATGATAATTAGACTTCCAGTAGTAACAAAGAAAGGCAATAACATCTAGTTTGCGGAAATGATCACATCATATTGCAAAAGTTCTGTAGAATAATGTTTTTATCATAATTATAGAACTGAATAATGCATTTTTTTAACAAGTCAAACAAGATGTTCTAAGTTCTAACCATTAGACAGCTTAACAAAATACAGCATGGTTTCGTTTTCCATTATAATCAACATGTCACTTGCCTGTGAGGACGTAATGATGGTGATGTTCAGATCATGAGCAAGCCTATAAAGTTGTTCCTCAACATCAATACTCGTGGCACTGAAAGACAACATATATAAAAAATATTTAATTAAGATACCATTATGTCATTATGTAACTGGTAAAATTTTGGGTGAGGTTCAAAAAAAAGTGACATACTTCGTACACTCGTCAAGAATTCCAAATTTAGGCTTGTGAAAGAATAGGCGTGCCTTGCAAAACAAAGAAAATGTCAAACAATTCGATTGTAGAGTTCTGTTCTTCCTCCATTTATATTTTAATATGGCACAGATTAGCTTCACTCACCATGCCTAATCTCTGTTGTTCTCCAAGAGAAAGAAGGTCTTCCCAATTCAGATTAGCATCCCAACCACCATCCTCCCTCTCCAGAAGATAATTCAGTCCAACATTCTCCAGAATAGCTTTTATATGTGTATCCAGAATCTCTGTGGTGTCGCCATATGTTTTATCTGAAATTTGACACAGTCAGAATATCAAAGGGAAAATAGAATGTAAAAGTTACATCTCAGAAAATTACAATACCATTATGAGGGGGAAAATAATGCCCAGACAAGCAAATTTTATAATCATTCTACAAACTTATTTGATAAATAAAAAGAAGATCTTCAAAAATTCACATAAGCAACTCCTAAGTAATTGCATAGAGTTGTTACTTTCATCACTACAGCTAACGAAAGGATTTGGTGTCTTTAAAGGAGCTGTTGGAAAACATCCGAAACTAAGATTTGGCATATAAGCAATATCTCTGTTCCTGAATGGCCGTAGCTGAGACTAGAGCAATAGAGAATAAGACAAAGCTACATCAACAATTCTAAGATTCTCTGGGTAATTTGTTGCAAGGACCAGCAAATGTTTGTTCCCCATACACGTTCCAGTTCAAGGTAGTTAACAACCCGCATGGAACTGATACAAATGATATCAGCACTTCGACAAAATAAAATGTTATGCTTGATTTCATGCTGGACAGGGAAACAACTAAATGGAGAAAGGCAAGAAAGAACGTAAAGATGAGAAAAGAAAATAATTGTTAATACATATATATTTTGGCATCTATATGTAAATGCATATGTTATGGTACAATCTTTTTGATTAATCAAAATGCGAGTCAGTGGGAGTGCAAGACATATGCAATGCTTTGCCAGATGAATATTTAGATTCTCAACCATGTAAACAGGAGACATAAGAAGCCATCAAGGATTTACAAAATACAGAAGTATTTTACCTTCACAATGTAGCTTCAATGTCGTACGTGCTGCCTCATCACAAGACAGAGGATATATAATTTGATCTCTCAAGGTTCCAAAGCATGTGTATGGCTGTTGAGGAACATAGAAAATGCTACAACCAAATTCACTACTATCTTCATTAATATGTTGGGCTGGTTTGGAAAGTCTCCCACTAACAATGGGCCAAAGACCTCTAAGGACTCTGAAAACAGAACTTTTCCCACTTCCATTTGGACCTTAAACATTTGATATGATGTCAAAAAAAAGTACAAATGCCTCGCTGTAACTTTGCAGATTCAGGTAGATAAAGAAATTAATTCACTACCTGTGACAAGCAAGCTTTTTCCTTGTATGGCGTCAAATGTCAATCGCTTTGCCAACAATTCCTGTGCTGGAGTAATGATATCAACCTCCATAAAGGAAATGAAATCCTTTGCATTAATATCACTTTCCTTAGACAGAGATAGTTTATCAGTCGGCTGATCCCCTGGTTGGTAAACCAGTTCATTAGCTTCTAGATATAATCGAATAAAAACCAAGGTAATAGATTATTTTGAGCATCCACATATAATTATCGATGCTATAATCAACATATAAATAAAGATTTAGACTGCTTTAACTAACTGCCACAGTGAAAGAATAACTGTAATAATTATTTGTTATGATAACAATTGATTTAGGAAGAATAGAGTTGAGTAGAGTGAGAAGTTGAGAGGAGAGAAGAAGAGAAAGAAGATGTTTGGATTAATTTTCTGTATATCCTCTCTATGTACAGTTTTCTTGTTCTCATACTAGGATCTCCTAACAAACTTTGACAGCTCATCATTCTAGCTCTTTCTACCAACTAATTCTGTTTTAGCTCATTCACATGCTTTTCTATCTCCTCACATGCTTATTCTCTAGCTACTTAGCTATTATTTTCTTCTTGCTACGCCTAGTATATGTAACAATACCCTCCCCATGAGGGTCTTCTTGCCTCCAAGAAGACTCGAACTCTGGAAACTGTTTAGTGAGAAAATTTGCATCCTCCCAAGTTGCTTCTTCTAGTGGTAGATGCTGCCATTTGACTAGTCCTTGCAAGACTCTGCTCCCATTTCTCATTATTGTCCTGGTCTTCAGTAATTTTTCAGGCATAATAGAAACCTTGTCTTCTTGAAAGGATGGTAGATGTTGGAGGACTACCACCTGTTCACCTAGCTTCTTTTTGAGTAGTGAAACATGGAATACTGGGTGGATAAAGGCTGTAAGAGGTAACTTCAACCTGTAGGCTACTGAACCGATCCTTTCTATGACCTCATAAGGTCCATAGAACCTTGCAGCGAGTTTGAAATGTTTCCTTAGTGCTAGGGAGGTCTGGCGGTATGGTTGTAACTTTAAGTACGCCATGTCCCTTACGTCAAAAATTATGTCACTTCTCTTCTTGTCTGCATATTACTTCATCCTGTTCTAAGCTTGAAGCAGGTTTTCTCTAATCAATTGAGTCATTTTTTCTGTCGCTCATGCAAGAATTCTTTGACTGCACCTACCAATGAATCTCCTTCTGGAACGAAGAGGGGAGATGGAGCTTAGTATCCATAGAGTGCCTGAAATGGAACATGCGGATACCATAATGATAAGTTGTGCTATACCACCATTCAGTTAAAGAAATCCATTGAGCCCACGTGTGAGGTTTCTGAAAACACAAACACCTTAGGTAATTTTCCAAGCACTGGTTCAGTCTTTCAGCTTGACCATCAGTTTGTGGATGGTAAGCTGAACTCATAGTTAGAGAGACACCTAATTCCTTGAACAACTCCTTCCAGAAAAGGCTGGTGAAGATCTTGTCACGGTCAGAGATGATGGTGGTAGGTAAACCATGCAATTTAAAAATAGAATCCAGGAATAGAATTGCCACTTTAGAAACATTAAAAGGATGTTTGAGTAATAAGAAATGAGCATACTTTGTAAGTCTGCAAACCACTACCAAGATGGTGCCTTTACCTTTAGAATTAGGTAATTGCTCAATAAAATCCATAGAAACCTATTGTCATGCTTGAGATGGAATTGGCAGAGGTTGAAGGAGACCTGGCAATGCTCCATGTTCACTCTTGCATCTTGCACATACATCACAACTTTTAATCCATTCCACCAACTGTTGCAGCATACCTGGCCAGTAAAAATGTCTCTTTAGCCGTGTATACGCAACATTGATCCCTGAATGACCACCTATTTGAGAGTTGTGATAAAGGTTCAAGAGATGAGACCTCAAAGAACCATAATTCCCTACATACATTCTGCCTCTGAATTTCAGTAAACCTTGCTGAAATGAAAAACCAGGATGTGCTTTCTCATCTATGGACAATTGAGAAATGATTTCCAAGGCTTTGCTACCATTCTCATAGGTAGCAATCAGCTGCTGCATCCATGTAGGTTGAAGAGAGGAAGCTATACTCATCAAACAATCTTTGCACGATGATGGAAGCCGAGAAAGAGCATCCGCTACCTGGTTGTCTCTCCATTTCTTATACAGAATTCTGTATTGCAAGCCTAATAGCTTAGAGACCCCTTTGATCTGTAAATTGATATGCAGCCTCTGTTCCAAGAGAATCAACTCTCATGGTCTGTTTTGATGTAGAACTCCCCTTGCTCTAGGTAATGTCTCCATTTAGAGACAGCAAAGGTTATGGCCAAGAGCTCCCTTTCATACACCGATAATCCTCTAGTTCTAGGTTCAAATGCCTTAGAAATGTAGGCAATTGGATGACCATCTATTGGAGTACTGCCCCCGTACCAATCCCACTAGCATTTGTTTCTATTGTGAATGGCAATGAAAAATTAGGCATGGCTAATACAGGAGTGGTAGCCATTGTTTTTCTCTGTTTTTCAAATGCCCTTTCTGCTTCCTCATTCCAATGGTAGGAGTCTTTCTTGAGTAAATCTGTCAATGGTTTGCTAATGAGACCATAATTCTTGACAAACTTTCTATAATACCCGGTTAAACCTAAAAAGCTCCTCAATTCTTTAATGCCCTTAGGTGTTGGCCAATTGAGCATTATTTCCACCTTTGCTGGATCAGTGAATACCCCTTCCTCCGATATTAAGTGCCCTAAATACTCCACTTGTTTCTGACCGAATGCACACTTGTTGTATTTAGCAAAGAGCTGCTGGTCTTGAAGAACCTAAGAAACCTTTTACGAGTGCTCTAGGCGTCTCTCCCAATTAGGACTGTAAATATGTATATCATCAAAGAAAACCAGCACAAATTTCCTTAGAAAGGGTTGAAAAATTCGGTTCATAAGGGCTTGAAAGGTGGCTGGGGCGTTAGTGAGTCCAAAGGGCACGACAACAAACTCATAGTGCCCTTGGTGGGTTCTAAAAGCTATCTTGTGAACATCATGACAGTTCAGTCTGATTTGGTGGTACCCTGCTCTCAAATCCACCTTAGAAAAGTCCCTTGCTCCTCCCAATTCATCTAACAAATCATCAATGATAGGTATGGGGAATTTATCTTTCACTGTAATATCATTCAATCTCCTGTAATCAACACAAAATCTCCACCCTCCATGCTTTTTCTTGACTAGAATGACAGGTGAGGCATAGGGGCTGGTGTTAGGTTGAATGACTCCACTCTCCAACATTTTTGTCACCATTTTCTCAATCTCTGTTTTTTGGTAATGGGGATATCTATAAGGTCTGATATTTACTGGTTGTGTGTTGGGAATTAAAGGGATAGAATGATTAAGGGTTCTGTTTGGGGGCAAAGAGTTTGGTTCTTTAGAGATCTGTTTGTATTTCTTCAAGAGTTTCTGTAACTCAATAGAATTGCCCTTGCTCCTTACCCTTTTCACTCCCTTTTTCCTCTTCTTGAACTCCTTCACTTCTTAGAGGATACGCCCGTACAGTCAATAAATGAGTTTCTAAATGATCACCCCCCATTTTATTCAGTTTCTCTCCATTTACACAGCTCAACTCCCCTTCCCCTTTCTGTTTTTCACCGACTCCCTTTAATGTCACCATCTTCCCAAGTGATTGGAAACTTACTTGTGATTGATGGAAATCAAATAAGATGGGGTTACGCTCTCTCATCCAATCTGCTCCTAGGATAAAAGCAAAGCTCCCAATAGGCAATACTCTTAAATGCATACAGAATCTATGCTCTCCAACCTTCCATTTAAACCCAGGACTGACAAGTGAACTCCCTATTCTCCTCCCATCAGCAACTATAATAGCTATTTGACTTGTTGTCACTAAGGGAGCCCTTAATTCCCTTGCTACTCATTCATCTAGGAAGCTATTAGTGCTGCCACTATCTACTAACACTAATAGTTGTCTATTTTTGTGCTTCCCCACTAGTCTAATAGTGTTCACCCCTTGACTTCCTTCTAGAGCATGAAGGGATAAAGTAACTTCCTCCCCCCATATTTTCTAGTTTCTCCTCATTTTGCCACTCTCCACTCCTTTCTTTCATCCCTTCTCCCCTCCCATCTCTTCCAATTCTCTTGCATCATCTCCCATTTCCCTCCATTTGTGTTGCCATGGCAGAATTGACTTTACATTGGTGACCAGGGACGTATCTCTCTCCACATTTAAAATAAGGTCTAGGAATTCTGTTTTGGGTGTTTAGGTTGACAAAGGACTGAGATGAGCTGGTGATGGTGTTTTTGGGTGTCATGGCATTGCTATTTGGTGGTCTGGAGGAGTAAGGATATTGCTAAGGATATTGCTATGGGTTGCTTAGAGGTTTGGAATAGTTTGACGGGTTAGAATAAGTAGCATTTGTCTTAGGGATGGGGGAGAAATTGGTTATGGAGCTTGAGGGATGGCTTCTTTTGGTGTTATTGAGAAATTGCTCTTGAAATTTGGCCATTTGGAAAGCTTGGGTCAAGGTGTTTGGTTTAAGCATTCTAATGACTGGTTTGATCTCTTCTTTCAACCCCCCCATGAACACGGATAAATAATATGCTTCCCCCAAATTTGGCATCACCCTCTCCACCCTCACTCTAATATCTTCAAATCTGTCTTGGTACATTTCAATGGTACCATCCTGTCTTAATTTCATCAATTCTTCTATTACATCTTCTAATCCTTCATCCCCAAATCTAATACATAACTCTCTTTCAAACTCCCCCCAATCATGAGGTCCCTCATTTCTCACCCAATTGTGATACCAAACATCAGCTCTATCCACCAAAAACAAGCTTGCAATCCCCACCATTTTATCTCTAGGCACCCCATAAATCTCAAAGTATTTACTACACTTACTCAGCCAAGGTCTAGGTTTGGTTCTACCATCAAATGTTACTAATTTCAGTTTAGAAATGAATTTCATCATACCTGCATGCTCTACTCCCAGTTCTACACTATTTGAGTCTCTTCCCGGAACACTGTTAGCTCTATGTGGGTTTGGAAGGATTCCTCTCCTGCTGAAGGCTGGTTGGTTGCCCAGCACTTCGAAGTCCTCCCCTGTTTCTGCTCTATTTCTATCAGGGAGATTACCCCCGATGATTGATCACAACTCCTCGAGCAATAAGCTGCGATTCTCGATCGCACTTCGTCGGATTTCCTCCTTCATGTCTTCATTATCCTTTTTCGCTTTCTCCTATAGCTGGCGGATTTGTTCCTCTAGCTCACCTAGCCATGCCTCCTGACTTGTAGCTGTGGATCGTGTCATTGTACTGCAATTGTCTAATTGAGCTAGATGATCGTTGTACCACCGGCTCTGATACCAATTGTTATGATAACAATTGATTTAGGAAGAATAGATTGATTTAGGAAGAATAAAGTTGAGTAGAGTGAGAAGTTGAGAGGAGAGAAGAAGAGAAAGAAGCTGTTTAGATTAATTTTCTGTATATACTCTCTATGTACAGTTCTCTTGTTCTTATACTAGGATCTCCTAACAAACTTTGACAGCTCATCATTCTAGCTCTTTCTACCAACTAATTATGTTTTAGCTCATTCACATGCTTTTCTATCTCCTCACATGCTTATTCTCTAGCTACATAGTTATTATTTTCTTCTTGCTATGCCTAGTATATGTGATATTATTATATAAATTATTTAAAAAATGTTAAAAATACTAACACTAAAATTTTTAAATAATAACATAATAATATCTTTTTTTCATGCCGGTAAATTGTACAATATATTTTTTTTCTCAACAAGGTTTTCATTCAACAAAAATTAAAAAGTTTGTACCAATTGAACAAAACAATTCACGAATATCCTAATTGCACATTTGAGAAAAAGCAGAAAGCTTTGGCCATAGGTTTTGCCTCCTAACTTTTTGGCTCTACTTTGTTTTGTAGAAAGTTCAGATCAGCATATGCAGGGGGTGTAATCGTACTAAGCTTTGAATGCTCAGGCTTGCCTCAACAATTTTTTCACTTTAAGCTCAAGGTCAACTCAAACTTCAATAGTACTAGGATTAGTATTCCTAGAACAAGAAAAATACTAAAGTAATCTAATTAGGAATAAATAATGAACACTAACTAGGAAATACTGAACTTATTAGAACTCTTTAACTATTCCTAAATAATGGAAATACTATTTCCTAATCAAATTTACTAAGTAATAGAAACCTAAACTCCTTAGTTTTACAATGAAAAATTAAATAAAAATAATTTCTACATGTAGTTTTTCTTGATTGCGATTTTATCAGGTACCACTTCTAGCTTCTGTGTATTTCCTCACACCTGTTCTGGAATCCTGATCTCTACAATGCATATTCACTTTGCAAGATTCATTTGTCCAGTTGTCCTACGTCACAGCCAGGACATTAGAATTGAAAATGACACCCACAGCATGTCTCCATTTTAAACCATCCCACCTTAATTCTGTAAGCGACTTTCTCCTCTCTCCTCATACCTTTTTGGTTAATCTAAGCCTTTAAATATTCTCTCCAAGCAGTTTGACAGTGTATCTTTAAGCTGTCAGAAATTCCAAATGAAAAATAAAGGCAAACCTTCTCAAATGTGCAAAATCAAGCAAATCCTTGAGCTCTTAAACAGAATATTTAGTTCATATCTATACATCCAGAAAGACCTACATGCAAAAATATATGACACTGCTACTATAGTTGCATCCATTAAGTGCGACATAAGCACGAATTTAAAATACATTTACTGATAATGCACCAAGATGAGTTACAATTGCATCTCATCTTGACAAATTCCCAATCAAAGTGTAAATTTAATCCTACTTATAAACGTTTACTCTTATAATTTTACTTTTAGCTTTGTATTCGTATTGCTTTTCTTTTGAAAATAGGCATACTATTCAAGGACAAAGCCATTTACTTTCATTTGATCCCACATATTTTGTGCCTTGTTTCTTTCTTCCAGCTTCAAGTCTTTTCGCAGTTGTAACTTGCAAATGATTCGCAGAGCTATTAGTTCTGCTTGATTGTGTAATAACATCAAAAGGAACTCTCAATCTCCTTTTGTTTTTCTGCAAACTAAACTTTTCCTTTCTGGGCTATAAAGAAAATTATCAAGAGAATGAAAGAGGATTTACCAAACTCAGCAGCATCCAGAAGCTCTTCAAGCTCAAAAATTCTATTGACACCACCAGAGAGCAAAAGGAACTTCTTATGCAATTCAAGAATGTCTCCAAAGGCTAAAAAGCTCTGAGAGACAACAGAGGCTAAGAAACGCAATGCATGTGCCAGCTCCCCTGAAAAATATATAACAGTATGTGGGAGAGAAGTAGAAAGAAAGCTACAATTCAAATTAATGCAATTCTAAGCTCACCTTGATTTGAGATCAGAGCTTGGTCTCCCTTATGTTCCTTAGCATACAACAAGCTCAAGCCCCAAGTTACATTATGTGGGAGTTGCTTTGTGACAAAATCATCCAGGATACCATATAACCATTTCTTCTTTAGAAGTAACAGAGAATGGTCAAGCAGTTCACTGAATCTTGACTCGATCATCTGCTCAATCCATGGAACTTATAAATTAAGGATGACGTGATATTAATAAAAAAGAGAACAATATTACCATTGAGTAAGAGTGTAAATTATTTCCATAAGTGCATTGCAAGATAAAAATTGACATACTGGACTGTGATTGATAGTGAAGCAGCTAATGCAAAACTCTAACCAAAAATCAACTTTATTATATGTCACTAGTCTAGATGTAACGCATGTAGCCATATAGTCATCATGATTCCAAAGATCATTAGCACCACGGGGCACATGCCAGCATCACAGATATATGTCTAGCAGAATCTACCTTGACAAATAGTTCCAGAAGTGAATTTTTGCAGGCCAGAGTTTCAAGCTGCTTACAGTAGTCATCAAACATTCACATGAAGTTCAAGTTCCAAGTAGTAATTAGCAGTACAAAGAAAACTTTCAGTAAGTAATTTGCATGTTAGGATAAAGACAAAAGGATCAATATATAAATAAATTGAGCTTTAATTTGTATAAAAATGTCTGTCACAGTGCTTTGCATATTCTCACATATAAATATATATGTTTGTATAGATAGTAAGGTAGACAGAGAGATAAATTTGCCACTGGTAAACCCTACTGTTAAAATAAAGTACACACCTAATTAGAGGTTACAGCTTCTCCATGTTCTCTTAGCATAACTTACAGGATATGAAATTAAGTAAATGATGAAATGCAAGTAGCTTACAGATTTTTCTCTCGTGCCACCTCCAAAGAAAGCAATGGACTCCGCATGCCTACACAGTCTTTCATGCATGAACCTAATTTATGCATGACAAATTTAGAACAGCTTATACAGCAAAAATAAGCACTAAATTCATTATAATCATCATATAAATAAAAAAATAGATCTTTTTACCCCTCATCAACATGTAAAAATACAGTTCAACAGCAAATATACAAGGCATGTCCTAGATTTGATCACCTAAAAGTTCCTTCAAGTTGTTGTGCTTGACTTGTAAGATCACCAAAGTCGGGAGTTATAGTTCTCAAAAGACCTAGACCAAGCAGCATATAAGCATACAATATGGCAACTCCTTTCCGACCCATTAAGAGCTTCATTCTCCAGGTGAACCTTAAATATTGAGCAGTTGAATCATTAATGGCACATAAAAATGAGGAAGAGATGAAAAGTACTTATGAGATCATTAAACCAGGCATCTGAAAAATAAGAAATTAGTACCACAATATAAGAATTAGATCAATTTGACATAAGTACTCACCACAAGATGTCAACTGATGGCTTTATCATTCCAGTTAATAGTCCAGATAAGTCTCTGGACAACTTTTCAAGATCATGAGTGATTCTCTGATCTGCATCAATATTTTTCCTTGACATATGGTAGACCTGCAATAACACATTTGACATGGCTTTTGATGGCTGACTTGCTGAGACAAGAATTAAATGAAAGACTATATGCACATATAAACATATAGCTTAGACTAATAAATATTTTCAAAAATAATGTTGCCCAGCCCAACTTAGAAAAATGCATAACCAAGAAAATTTCCATTTAATAATAAATGCTGCCTAATAATAGCAATTGTTAATCCTTTGTATAATGTATTCTAAGCACATAAGCATTGCACATTTCAACTGAGAAACAAACTACAAGAATAGATAGTAACTACTCATAAACTTGATTACCTTGTAAAAAGCATTATTTCTCAAGTATTTCTTCAGTAGATGCTGAGTCAAACGAATCCTCCATCCAAGAGCCAATCTGGCCTTCAAATGCCTGTGAAGGAAGAAAGAATACTCAGAAAGATGAGTGTTACAATGTGTTTGAAGATTGGTGACCAGCAGAAACTTCATATGCAAAAACAGCCCAAGCATGAAAATTTAGGGCTAAAAGTTTGTAATATAAGAATTGTTGACAGATTTTGAATGTTAGAATTCTTCTTTAATTAGGATTCTTCCTTAATTAGGATTCTTTCTCAATTAGGATAGCTTTCCTACATATATACATGTGTATATGCCTTGTGTTACAAAATCTGGAGAGATCTTAGGAGTATATTATGAGAGATTTTAGGAAGATTAGTTTTCTATCCTAGAGTCACTACTTGTATATATACATGTAATATTTTCCTTCAATAATCAATCTTTTCTTTCCCCAATTTCTCTGTATTAACATGGTATCAGAGCCAGTTTGCTCTGGTTGAGCTTGTATGCTCAGTTTGGTGTTTTGTTTAGGAAACTAGGATACCACTTAGTCTAGGTCACCTACCTAGACTGGTTTCTTTTCACCACAGCCACCTTGGGAAGAAGCGCAGACCCTAGATCAGCCATTCCCTAAAATCCGGTCACCCAGAAGCTAGCGAGTGAGGCTCAAGTGCCACCTGTAGAATTCTGGCCAGACTCACGCACGGCACGTGGAGGCGCGTGTGACGGTTTCCGGCGGTCGGGTTCCTTGTTCCGGCGTCGCACTGTTATCAGCTGTCCATTCCCGTGGTCTGTTCCTTTCTGACTTCTGAACGGTAACCGGTTCTATTCTTTGAAGCTACTATATTTTTTGTTGGTGCGGGTATTGTTTTGTCTTTGTTATTGTTTATTTAATGGGGGGCAGTAGTGAGAAAAAGGTTGTTACTGAGGTTACGGTTGGTTCGTCTAGAATTACCGATAGAAAGTTAACTGGAAATCAGAATTATGCCCAATGGAAAATAATTATTCGTAGGTTTGTAAATGGGGCAGATCTAGAGGACCATTTAACCGGTCACCCTCCTTCGAAATCTAAAGATAGGAAGAAATGGCTAAAAGAGGATGATAAACTGTTCAATCAAATTCAAAACACCTTAGACCCATCCGTTGATGATGTTGTGACCCACTGTGTTGTTAGAGAATTATGGGAGTATCTTGAATTCATGTTTGCCTCTAAAGAAGATATGTCTTATGTGCACAACCTGCTTTTTAAACTCTATCGACCGGATCAAAAGGGTCGCTCTCTTAAACAGTATTATACGGAATTCAAAAA
>CAOGCB011260553.1:0-12011 GCA_948266635.1 Cnidoscolus chayamansa | reverse complement strand
AGACACATTCCTCCACAATTAAAGGAAAAAATAATTAAAAACACTAAATATATCCTTATAAAGGAGGCATTAAAACCTCAAGCAGGAAAAAAAAACACATAACAACAATTTGAAGAAACCCATAGACAGCAAAATATTGAGTTAGAAACATATTTTATCAATTGTCAATCAGTAAATTGAAACTAGAAAACAAACCTGGTGTTGCCATTAATAGAAATTGCAAATGGTGAAAACAGTTCAATACAGGAGTACATAAAGCTTCAGATAGAATTGTATTCTCATACTTTTCATGAAAAATGCTATATTTTCAGTTTAAAGAATAAATTCAGGATTGGTCAAAACAAGAGTTCTGTAATTGAAAAACAAAGAATCTCCAGTAAGATATTAAAATTTGTGGAATTTGTAATGTTCAAAAATTCCAGAAGCAGCCAACTGCCAGTATGATGTACAGTACTCTTCATTTCCAAATGCTTGCTTCTTAATCAGGTAATTACCCAACATTTGTACAGAAATGAAAGGAGTATGCAACAAGACATCAAATGAAAAAGGCAGAATTTTAGCCAGGAGAAATACAAATTACCTGAAGTATCAGTTCCTTTGACTCATTATCTGCAAGAGGAGTAGCATAAAAGCTCAGTAGGGTCTTAAGAACGGAATTGTTGATAAATATTTCAGCATCATCATTTAAATTCAGTCCAGAACAAGCAAGGCGGAGAATCCACAGCCTCTCTGCTCTGAAGTTAACAGAGTTACTCTGGAGCAGAGTATGAAACAATGGTATGCACTGAAAAAAAATCAAATAGAGGAAATAAATGATCCATCTACAGTGCAATTTTCAAAACAAAGAAAAATACAAAATATGGGGGAAATCTCTTCCTCATCATAAAACATATACCTTCATGTTCACCTTGGAAGAATGCATCAAATGCTTACTTAAGGTTGTATAATGATCATTTGAAGGATCCAATAGTATCAAAGAAGACTCTGCAGCAAAAAGTGCTATAACGGAAGGAATTTTCTGCCATGGTTCTTTGATTCCATTTTGCATGTATGTCAACAGAAGACGAAGCCTCATTATATCCTTTTTCTTTTGGCATCCCTGTAATAGATGATTTGAACAATAAATTAAATGCAAAATGAATGAAAATCACACGCACCTATGAACAAGATGAATATATGGTATGACTTGATGATACCATAAGCAATAATTTAATAGCTAATTAAACAGAGAAGTATGCAAAATCAACTTATAATGAGCTAATCACTACAAGAAAACATATTTTCCAGTTTTTGCATTGCAGAGGAGACATATAAAATTTGCAACCCATAATCCTGAAGGGCATCCATCACAACCTCAACCAATAGAAAAGCCTAGCTTAAAAATATACATACACATGCATGACCAGATACAGCAAAGATAGGAAAGAGACTTGCCATGGACCACAAACAGCTGTGAGACAACTTTACCTCTAATGCATTCTTATACCTCCCAAGAGATTCGTAACCCAGCTTTCTCATCCCAACATCAGGTGAAGAAATGCTTACAAATGCAATTGCAAGCAAGCCCAAACCAGCAAACTCCATAGGTTCAATGTAACCAATCGACAAATTATGAATTGAGAACCGCAGGATGAAAATAGGATCGTATCGTTGTATTTTGTCAACAGCAGGAGAATACTTCTGCATATAGTATAAAGGTGTAGAATGCCTCAGAGCTATAACAAAATTGTAAACAATTCAAAAGCAAAAATTCAGATAACAAGCCAGTGCAGTTCAGGTCATACTCATACCACATGCATAGTCTTCAGATTGTCTGGCTCAAACCTATTTAATGATAAAGTCCCATCACTTGCAATTCTGTCATAAGGAAAATGAAGAACTGTTGCCGAACACAACTTGGGGTCAACAGGAAGGAATTCCCTAAATTGACTTTTTCTATGTTCTTCAAATGCTTCTGTATCAGTAATAATATTTGAAGATGGGTCCTGGTCCAAAGCTCGTTCATTTCTTATTCTCAAAGCAGAACTTCCCCACAGGTAATTCATTTCAGCAAGATCTTCAGAGACTGACTCATCAATAGATTCAATCTGTTGCAATATATTGTATATCTCCAAGTCAATTTCACTCAGGGTTGCACCATACGAAGAAAAAAGCAATAAATGCAATTCTTTAAGATTTATTCCAATTTCTTTTCCAGAAGAACTGCCAGATAAATCAGGCTTCAACTGAATGAGTGTCCTAAGTAACTTAACAATATCCAACTGCTTCAAATCAGGCTTTGTTGTTTGTAGATCATTCTTGCTGTTTGGATGGCTGATGACAAGTGATCTTAGAATGCTGGGCATAGGCCTGAAAAGTGCACCAATCTGAGAACTATGTGATTCTGTGAAAGAGCGAATGGTAGATGCAAACTGAGAGTGGGCAAGCAGCAGCTGGATATATGGAGCAGATGAAAATTTTCCCTCTGACAGCAATGTTAGGATACTGCGAAGAATATCAAAAGTTGGGGGATCTTCAAACCTATAGAGAAGAGTTGATCTCATCAATTGTTCAAGAAAAGGAATAGCTTTCAATTGGACAAGATCTCCACGCATTTCTGTGGTTAATTCAAGAACAGTTCTCAAAATGAGCAATTCTAAGTATATGTATAACTGTAAACAACAGGAGCTCTTTTCTCTTCTGGAATCATTTGAGACTGCTGAAAATTTCTTAACCATACATTGCCAAGTACTGACCAAGACCTTTATAAACCGCATTCTTGATTGACCCTCTTTATTAGACAAAATGTCCAGTGAGACTGATTTTGTGTTCCCATCTGCTTCTTCTGAAGATGGTGTGTGATTATTCATAGGAAATAAAAGCATGCGACACAATGAAATTTTTGCAACAACTCTATTGATAAGGTTTAGTGACTGACTAAGTGAATAAAATTCCATTTCATTAACATCACAATCTAGCAGCTGACCATGTGCATCAGAACAGGAGAGTATGGAACTGAACATCTTCAATCGCTCCTCCATTTTCATGTCTCCAGCCAAGGCAAAGTGGCACTGCAACATCTGGATTGCCTTCCCAAGGAGGCTAGCATCCACCAGACTGACAAGTTCTTCAATAGATGATGGGAAGAACTCATCATAATTTTCCTGAAACACATATCCAGATACAAAGCTCTTCCAGTTATGGAAGCCACTTAACAGTATGCTTGAATAAAATGAAGGTATGATAGTAAACTGCTTGTAATACTGCTTTTCAAATTTCATGAAAACTGACGTCAAGTATGAAAATGCAGAAGGCAATAACAACATAAAGTCCTCATCTGAAAGTGACATTTCACAGGTCTCTTCCACTATGTTGCCCTTAACTTCACATTTTTCATTCAAAATTTCTAAGAATAAGTACCCAAAGACTGACAGATGAAGGGGACTCATGTCAACAAGAAGAAACAACAGCTTGGCTTTTATCTTGCTTTTGCCATAAATGCACTGAGAAAGAATTTCTACAGGAGTGCTCATAATAACCCTTGATAATCCCACGCTTGTGGCATCGAGTAAATCACACTGCCTGTACTTGTGCCTGTAGATAATACTAACAGCTTCGAGCAAACAACCATATGCAAAATCCATTTCAAGATCAGTTGCAAACTTGCATATTTTAAAGTAGATTTCCTCAATACGGTTAAAATCCAATATATTTTTTCCCATTTCCCAAAAGGTATATAACAGTGCTCTGGTACTTACAGGCTGCTGCAAATAAATAGATAAAGCTCTAAAAGCATCAGCAGCAATGCAAAATCCAATTGATAAAACAAACATCTTACAGGATTTCTTAGTCAAACCATTCAATTCAAATCTATCAAATATCCAAATCACCAAATCAAAAAGCTCAAATGGGGAAGTAAACTGCATTAAAGCATGCAAAGCATAAAATGGATGGAGAAGGGGCAAAATATCTTCAGTCCTGATGTACAGATCAAACTTGTCCTTCAGTTGCAGATATATCTTCAGAATTGGGATTTTGAAAGCCTTCACAAGTTGCTTGCTCACCCCATCTTCAACATTGAGTACATGATGTTGCCCAGTCAAAGGGAACAACATGTAGTCAAAAGTTGTTGTCAACACATCCAAGACACAATGATATATTGGATGAATTCTCTGTTGAGAAAAACTAACAAATGCCTGTAAATTGTCCCTGAAGTTTCTCTCTGCAAAATCATTGTTGGTCACCTTCTCATCACAGCTCAGAGGATATGTCAAGGAAGCTTCAATGGCAGGATGACAAAAGATGATTTCAGCCACTTCTTGAATCGTCTTGGCCAATGGAGGATCCTCTGAATCGGGCTTCAAAACCAATAAGTGAGCAAGCATGTGCTTCAAAAGAACATAGCATATCTCAGCAAATTCTCTTGATTTTGCCGATGGTTTTATTCTATATGACAATTGAATCTGATAAAACCAAAATAGAAGAAGGTGCAAGTAGGAAACTACAAAATCACTAGTGCACTCAGATAGTTTAGCCATAAGCACATCTTTTATCTTTGAAGGCTCTGATAAACAAGGACCATCACAGCTTATAATTGCAGGAAATAGCACATGAAAAGGTGCCAGCCTCAGAAAAAGACCAAATGCAACAGCAGCTGCAGATTCACTATTATCAAGATCCACTTTAAGTATTTGTTCTGGAGCAAAAACATCATTTTTTAAGCCTTGAGGATCAAGCATAGTAGCAGCATTTTCTAGACCAGGAAAGAACACTTGAGGCCATAACTTCAAAACACCAGCAAGAAAATTTTGATCAAGAAAAAAAATTGAGGATAAGAATGGCAGAGGAATTTGAAGATGCTGAGAAACATTCATAACTGTAGGAAAGTTCTTTAGCAGCCCATCTGATGTTGTACACACAATTGCAGAAAAAAAGGCTTTCATTACTCCAACTGTGTCCCCACTGTGCCCACTTTCTAAATTTTTTCTTACTTCACCAAGTGCTCTCACAAAAGAACTATCACCAGGCTCATCGTTTTCATCAATGAGAAAGAAACAGCAAGCCTTTTGATGCAATATACTCTCTGCAAAGAGCAATAAATTTTTCAATGGCTGCCACTCCTTAGAATATCGATCCTGAAGTCCCTCAAACAAAATTGATCCAATCAAAGCCGCTAACATCCTTGCATCCACCTACAAAATTTGTCTAATTACATCATGTACAGAAAAAAAATTGCAATTATAAGTTAAAAGACAATTTTTTACCTGAGTTTGAATTATGTATTTCAATGTATTGCACACATACACAGATATCATCAACTTCTCTAGCGATGAAAAGGTTCCAGATTCAGAACTCAGTAATCTCATACACTTCTGTAAGACACATATGATGAGAGGGCTGAATTCAGGTGAAACATCTGTGCAAGGGAAAGAGGAGATATTAGAAAAATGTCCCATCATTTGTCATAATTTTTCTGGAAGGTCATAAAGAGCTTGAGTGCTGTCTCATGCAATCTAATAGAATAACAAACAGAAAAAGAAAGTCAATTTCTATTCTGTAGATATAACTAATAATTCAATAGAACATGTAAGGCAAACAGTAAAGCGATTGTTCCTAAGGTTCAGCAGCACAATACTGTAAATGATTAATGGAGAAGAAAAATTAGCTATCCAAGAAAAGCCTGTGGTTAGACAATTCAGTCTGAGTTTAAGTGTGGTTTCAGATGGGCCACATAAGAGGACAAGAAGATGAATGAGACAATCAAGGCCTCAGACAGGCTTGACTTGTCACTATAGGTTTATAATGGTGTCAGGCAATCCTTCCAACCACAGCAATCCCACTAGAAATCAAACTATACTTTAGTTCTACACTAGTTGGATACATTACATGAATCCTTTTCCTCTATTATACTTGGTTTAGGCAGCTACATCTCCAAAAAGATGTAGGCCGCATTACCTTTGCTCTCCCTCTCCCCCTCCCCCCACAGAAAAAAAAAAGGAAAAGAAAAGAAAATCAACCCAACAGCCACAAACTTCCGTCCAAAGGAAGAAGGAAAAAACTGAGAAAGGTGCAGAAAACGAAGGGGTCAAGTGGTCAAGAACCAAATAGGAGGCCGAGCAGAGTGGAAATGCCAAAAAGAATGGGAAGCACAGTTGTATGATAGTTTTACTTCAGAAAGCAAAATCGATTCACAAAAACAAGACATGGAAATACAAGGCAAAGAGAAAGAAAGCCTGCCAGTTACCTTTAAATTCATTTAAATGGTATATATAGTTCCTAACTGCATCCCAGTATCTATATAAATTATTCCCAACAGTAGAAATGGCATCACATAAGAATGAGATGGCGGCTGTTGACAAGTTCTGCAGCACTTCTGCTCCTGTGATCTCAACAGATGATTTAACTACGCTGTAACCCGGTAAAAACAAGATCCATGCAACTGTTTCATGTAAATTTCTGTCAAATGCACCTGTACTTGACATGGCTGCCTGTGCCAAATTGTATCCTTGAGCCTTTATGTCATCATCTGGTGAAAAGATCAACAAATTAAGAAATGGCTGCAGATGCTTGTACATAAGTGGTGGAGTTCTGATGGTAATTTCACTCCCTGGAGACCATCTAATGTACTCAACTAGAAGAGGCAACAGGGAGCCCAGGAGATTAGATGGAAATTCTGAAGGATTGTTGAGAAGATTCAAAAAGAAATCAAAAGAACCCTCTAAAGCAGTGGGCATCATCAGCTGTAAAAGATAAAATAAAAGTTAAAGTAAGACTTAATAACTAGCAGTTTTCAAACTACTTCCAATTTGCAGAGTCAAATTATACCCTTATCCAAATCCATGATTTCCTTGTGCAGTAATAATAAATTTCATTAGTTGAAGTATGATAACAGGATTTTCAGCAGAAGGTCCATAAATTTAAACAATAAACAAGCATAAAGTTTTGCAATATAAGGATTCTCGAAAATAGAATTACAAATAGCTCATATATAGCAGAAAATTAGAGATAGGAAGGTCAAGGTGGGTGCTAAGAATGTGATACATGTACATCCTTAACCCTATGCCTAATACTTAGAAAATGGAGGTTTTGGTAATGTTCACTAACATGACTAAGTATGAACTTGCAAACTAGTAAAGTTCAGTTTATATGGCATATAGGTATTTGGCAATGAAACAGGTATCAGCATGGCTGCATCACAATTAAGAGTCTTACATGACGATCAAATCATCAAAGGAAAAGAATTCACAAGAAGTCAACAACCAAGTGGAACAAACTTATAAAAGCTGAACAAATATACACACACATACGCACACTAAAGGGATTACTTCAGCAAGAAAAAAATGCATATCAATGCCAAAACATGTCCCGCACAAAAAAATTGCAACATGATATATATGCATCTTCAAGTCAGATATAATCCACAGAATACTTCTTGTCAGGAAAAATATATTCATTTTTGTAATTAAAGGCCTAAATGACCAAATATTCAAATCTTAAGAGAATTTTCTAAATTTTAATAAAACCCTTCAACTTTGCAATTTAGTCTGATGTTAAAAATTGGTTTCGATTTTTGCCTTCCACCGGCTATAAAAAAATCTCAATTCAAACAAAAACCAACACAAATTTTAATTGGATTAACAAAAAGTACATGCTTTCAGATGTATGGCAATATCTCTAGGGTGTGATACTCACACCTTAGGTGTGTGTGCTGCGTTAGAACAATACTTGCACATATGGATAGCTTCAGAAAACCCGCATCCCACAAAATAAACCAATAGAACTTACAGTGATATATATACAACTTAGTTAAACAAACTGCATTCACCTAATAAAACCCTGCTTCACTTAAACAGACAGAGGATATGAAATCAGAAGAGATTTGAAATTTGAAACTTACAAGATAAATCTTGAGAGCATCAAGAAGCTTAGACTGGAAGAATATCTCTGCATCCTTTACCGTAGTGACAGGCACAGAGCATAAATCAGAACCCCACAATTCTGATATAAGATTCAAAAAATCCATTGTACCATCTGATGCGTGTGGCATTTGCGACTTCACAACATTTTCATCATCCTCAGGCAATGCAATGTCAGGAACTGAACTTATCCCACCTATAATAATATCTGCATACTCATTTGTAGCTTTTGTTTTCAATTTCTTTCTTTTCTTGCTACAAAGAAGAAAATTTTCTTTATCTGCTGTTCTTTTCAAGCATGCTTTATCAGACCTGGCATAGCCACTTGAAAGTAAAGTGAGCAAAACTTGGGGATCAGGAAGAAGAGTTCGAATTTCACTGCTGATTTCCTGCTTAAGAGCTGCCGACTTTTGTATCATTTTTTTCCTAGTACAAAACAGGCTCATAGCCCTAAAGAGTGAATCCAACAACTTCATAGCCTCCAAAAGAAGTCTTAAAGTTCCATTCTTCACAAGAAAATCCGAGTGAAGTAACCCCTTATTTATCAGTGATCTGCTCAATGGACGAGAAGACATAATAGTCATGACATTCTGCGCATCCACACTAATACAACAATGTGGATCATTAGACTGAGAATTGATGAAACCAAAAGGATTTTCTACAGCCATTGAGGAAACCAAGTTCGCCGCCAGAGCAACAGCAGAAAACCTGCATGTGCTTCAGTTATAATGATGATGATGGTGATTAAAATTACACACTTAAATCAAAACTACTTGGTGTATGCATAAATATACAGATATCTGACCAGCTAGGAGATGCATAATCTTCAAGGTTGTAGGGGAACTCCTCCATATATGCTGAGCCAAACGACAGCCTGCCCCTAACAATAGCTAAAAGCAAATCTCTGTGATAGTCGATCTCTGTTGCCTTCAGCTTCTTCATGAGCTCCAAAAGTCTCTTTCGGTTACCCCTTAATGGATTGGGGCGTCTCTTGAAATCTGGCATCAACCCATTGCAAGGATTAGTGCAAACCATAAGTAGCACATTGTGTGCCAACTCTGCTGAGGGTCCATTTTGCCTTCCCGAAATGCCAACTAACTGTTCCAATACAACACTCCCAAAGAGAACACTTCTAAGAGCTGGGGAAACCAATGACTGTTCTGTGAGAATCTTATCCCGCAGTGTGGACAACACAAAAATAACAGTCTCATCGTCATCATTCTCAAGCCCACGAAGAACACCAGAGAACATTTCTCTTTGCTGTAGGACCCACCTCAGTAATCCTGGCTTCCCCACCTCCAAAAATGACATTGCAAATCCAACAAAAGCCCTTCTTGTGGAGTGCTTCCTTTTTTTTTCATTCTGCCTGAGTTTATACTGTGCAAGTTTGGAGAACGCCTGGAGTTTGAAATTAAAATTCTTAGCAACCTCAGAAGCCAAACCTGACCCACGCCTGACAATCGAAGCCATTAGCAGCAGAGCTGCATTTTGGCACTTTCCTTCTTTACTATTTAACTCCTTATAGACAACCTCCAACTTTTCTTCAATAAAAGATCGAGCAAACTTGTCAAGAACCACAGTTATAGCAATTCTCCCTTTATCATTTGGTTTGTATTTTCCATCAGGATGACTAAGAATCACAGATATTAAGGATAAGATATAAGAAATTCCAGGTTTCCCCTCTCGAAGCTTCAAAGATCCCACAAACTCTGAGAAATTTGAAGTTGACTGTACATATAGTCGGAGCAATTCACCACCAGAATTACCCTTGAGCAATTTAATAAACTCCTTTGCAGCATCCAAACATAACTTAACCTCAAATGAATTGACCTTATGCAAGAGTTCTCTAAGTTTAGCTTCAAGGGTCGCTTTAGAGACTACACTTGTAGCTATCGTCCCCTCCATGTCACTATCCTCCTCTTCCTTCAAAACTGCAATTTGACAATGCAAATATATAATAAATTCCGAATTATGTCACTTCCCTGACAAATAATATTATGCTGCCTGTAGAAGCCAAGAGTGCCACAAGTTGTCTTTTTTTCTGGTTAATAAAAATGAAAATAAACAAATAAGAAAAATGCATGCGCCTAAAAGGATGCAGAAGAGATATATACGCTTCTTTCTGCCTTCTATCAAATTAGCATTAGAAAACACATTTACATTATAAATGACCAACACATATTTAACTAACTTCAAAGTTTGCACTTCCTAAATTTTCTGGGCACCCAAACAGGGGAAGTTATTAGTAAAAGAGAATCGCAACTGGAACTACACACCTAGATCATCGTCGGATGGTAAAGTCGGGTCCTCCATTGAAGAAAACTCCTTTCGGTTTCTCTGTCTCTAGGGTTTAAAGAAGGGTTTAGACAATAAATTATACCGATGAAGTGGCAATTCCATGTCAGAATCTTAGTTGGAACGGAGAACAAATAGCATAAATACACGTGGCAATGGCAAAAATCCCTCTTACGCCGAACCGAACCAAACCGCACTTATAAGGTGAAAACCAAACTGACCTTCGATTTAACTTTTCAAACTTAAAACCCAAAAAAATGGACAGCTCCCCACATCTTGGCACCGGCAAGGGATGAACAAAGGAAACCAATAAAGAAGTTGCCTGGTAAGCAGGGAAAAGAGGATGATAAGTGGTCCTTGAGGCATGAGGAGCTGAGATGGGACCTAAAGCTTTCCCTAGAAACCTAAATAGGAGACACTAAAAGTTTTATAAGAGCTACTTTCTTCTCATTTTGAGGACAGTTTTCAAGAGTGCTATTGATCAAATTCCTAATAAATTACAAGCTCTTAGATGGGTTCATTTCAACAGGCCCCCACACGCATAAAGAAGAAAAGCCTTCGTTGATCCCATCATATCTTGTGCCCCAATTTGTCATTGTGGCCACCGCCTTGGCACCTTTTTTATGGCTTGAGTATACATATGGGGTAATTCTTTTTCACAACACCCATAAATATATTAATACCCTTCCATTGATTAGATATAAATAGCTTGGTGGGTTAAAAAATTTCCATTGGAGAATATGTACTCAGATAAAATACAGACCCCTTATTAATTTAAATATAATTCTTTACATTAAAATCTCAAATATTTTTAACGATTCGTGAGCAAAATTTAACAAGCTCCTCTCTCTCTCTCATTTTTTTTTTAATTAAATGAAGAGAATTTGGTGAATGCTAACTAAGAGGCTCAACTTTTCTTTGTTATAACTAAATGGTAAGTGCATATGCACATCATTTAGCACACCTCACCGAGTCTTAGGAACATCCCACACTCAACAAAATTATCATACGACATCACCAACTATAAGTATCTTTAAGGTTGAGTTGGCAATAATTAGTTATATATTAAGATCATGATTCTTTGCATATTTGTCTTCATCATGCATCCACATTAGACCTTTGATATGTCTCTATATATACCTTAAAACACCCAACAGCTCCCACAAAAACCTCCCATGGAGCACCACCGCCACCGCCAAAACGCTAGCTCTAGAGACATTTTCTCCCTTCCTAGCACTCCAAGTCAAGACCCAGATTTCGATTTCGATTTTGAATTCGGCTGTTTCACACCAGATTCTCCTTCAACTGATCCACTCAAGACCTCACCAGCTGACCATCTTTTCTACAATGGTCGTCTCTTGCCTCATTCTTTCCCAATACCTCAACAGCAACAAACACCAACAACTGCCATGCTTCTCGTCGACTCAATCTCTCGAGCGTCTAGCAAAAACAGCAGCGTAAGCAGCAAAGGTTCCCTCGTGTCATCGAGGAGTAATAGTGTCAATAGCAGTAGAAGCAGTATTAGTAGCAGCGCAAGAACAAGTTGGAGTGGTGACAATTCTGAAAGGAGATTACTATATCATAGTACTAAGCTTGCAAGCAGAACACCTATGGCTAGTAATGTTGTAATGGCACAGCTATATGGCTCCTCTCGACGGTGGCAACATATCGTGCCCGTGCCTGGCATGAAGCGTGAGGATTCAAGGAGAAAAGTTGCTGGGGTTGATATGGTGAAACCAGGGTTGATGAACAAGAAAGACAGAGGTCGTCGAAAAGGGGAAAAGGATAAGTCACGGGGGATTTGCCGGAGATTTTTCAGAT
>CAOGCB011260547.1:0-11808 GCA_948266635.1 Cnidoscolus chayamansa | reverse complement strand
AGTCAACAGAGGTAGTAATTGTAAAAGTTTATGTATCCCAAGAGTTTTTGTAATGTATTTTATTATGTTTGTAACTATTAAATATTATGAGGCAGTAATGAAATTGTAGATATTTATGTTGCATGAAGTTTCCACTTGGATAAACGTTTTTATAATTATTTAAAATTTGGACTTATTGAATGAATTTTTACTTTCATGGAGGTTTCATAATATATATATACTATGATTGGAATTGAGTGAAGTAAAGATATTATTTTATGTTTTGAAATATTGAGGTTTGGAAATGCGAAAAATTTATACAGGTTTCAAAGGAGCTATGATCCAAATTCATCCCTTACAATATGAGTGGTGATTCCATTGATGGTAGAGGAAGTAGGGAAATCACTATTCATTCTGTGGGAGCATGTCATAGGGGATGTGACTCCAAGTCTTTTTTGGTCCTTGAAAGTTAGTGCTATTAGACATGGATCCTTTAGGTACCAAGATCATTTTTACCTTTGAAGATCCCTTTTTAATAGGACATGAGTGAAGCATATGACCAATTAATTATAGTAAAAGCATATGACAGTAGGTAAATATGATGAGGTTGCTCTAATAAAAAAAATTTTATACTTGTTCTGATTTGACAGACTTCTAAATCTAGTTTCAGATTTTTCACCTGAACTTCTTTGTGAACCTAGAAGTAAATCTAGATTATGTTTACCCTTTACAAATTTGGACAGATCTGTTGTAGCCCTCCCACTAAGACCCGAAAATCCTGATAGGCGGCGCTATCTCAATTTAACAGTCATATCATAGCAAATAATAGTTATAAAATAAAGTCACTTAAATATTAATATTTTTATATTTACAAACTAAAAATCTAGAGTACATTAATTACATTCTAAAAATCCCTAGTACATGCCAAAATAATACAAAATAATATTTACATACATCACGATGTTCACTGTCTCCTCTGTTTGGGCCTCAGCCAATCACTGTCTCCGAGGACTGGTACCTGCATGTGGCAAAAACCAATATGCTGAGCATTTTTGCTTAGTGGACGTAGAAAATAACAATATAATAATATTGAAATGTAAATCAATTTAAATTTTAATTTATTCATTATCACTTTGTGTGCACAATTTCATCATATCAAAGTCATAATAAATCTTTCAGTCGAATTCTCAATTAATCAATGTGAATTTTCAATTCACAATTATTTCAATTTACAATTTAATATTTAACCCAAGAATATTATGCAAATACGATCATTAATCATAGAAACACATTTGGGCCGAAGCCACTCAATCAAATCGATCAATTAATCGTTCAGTTAATCATTATGGAAAGCGCATCAAGCTTAAATCACTCGGGCTACCTCACTGTATATCCGCAAATCAGGATGCCTCACTGTATCTCTGATATCACATAGACAGATCTGCAGATCAATAGCATGCCATAGCTATCTACTAATCTCGTTTTTTTTATTACAATAATCTTAGGGCTATATATTTTCACTTAATGATATTATTACATTTTCTTCGATTTATTTCATCTCGTTAATAATTTATCACTTTAATAAATCTTTGATTATGCACTTTAATATTTCTATAGAATATATTTTTACTTATTCATTTATGTAATTCAAAAACTTAATCTTTAATCTATACTTTTTCTTTTTACCATTTCCTCTTCTTTTATTTGAAATATAAATGTTATATTTCTTATTTAGCTTCCTTAAAGTTTCTAGTAAAATTTAGCCAAATTTTATTTAATTAAATTTCAATCATTTGTAATTTTTCTTATACCTTTACTTGGTGATTTGTTTAATTATTTATTTCTACAATTTATATTTTTGAAAAATTCTTTATTTATAATTCATTCTTTCATTTAATTTAGGATTATATATATTTACTAAAAAGTCTAATTATTTCTACTAATTTTTTTTCTTGATTAATTTCTAGGTAATTTAGTTTTATCATCTATCTTACCTAATTTTGTCACTTTTAGTTTTATCCATGAGTTTAAATATTTTATGTATAATTCATGCTCAAAATTTATGTCCAACCTTACTTACCATTATTTAAAATTTGGTTCTTAAGATTAATTACAATTCGGTCCTAAATTCTTTACAATTTATCCATATTAGTCCTTAATTTTTTCTCGATTTGATTCATGCATGTAGGCAAATTTTCATACCTTATTTGTGTGAATCCAACTCAAAAATATCCAAACCTACTATCCCAAATCTATTTTTCATTTATTCAGTTTGGTCCCTGTGGTAAATTTCATTTTAGTCCTTGGTTTTTCCCAAATAGTACATCTGAATCCATTAGGTGTGAATTTCGGTTTGGTCCTTGTATACAAAGTCTTTGTAAGTAATTTATATCCATAATTATACTGTCTATGTTCATTTTTAATTTATACCATTCGGTCCACAATGCAAAATTTCATATTTATTTGTAAAAATAATTTGAAGTTCAAGTTGGTCTGTCCCATCCTTCCATCGCCGGTCACCTTTAGTTAATGCTACAAATTTTATTCTTTTCATGAGAATTAAATCCTCCATTTTTCTGTCCAACTCTTCCATACATATTCATGATCATTATAGATACATTGCTATTCCAAATACAATTACATTTCCACATACTAAATAGCCACAACATTACCCAAATTCAACATGCAACACATCATTTTTATACAATTTATCATGTATATCACCTAACCTTTTTGTGTAGCTAAACTTTTCATTTGCTTGTGGTCCTTTAAGCCTTTGATTTCTTGTCCAATTTTTTGTCCAAACACTGGTTTGGACAACACTTGTTTTTCCTTTTTGTGGAATAATACTCAATTTACAAGGACAAGCTCTAGATCATGACATGCATAATTAATATGGAAAGAATAACTCACTCATCTTTGGTTACAATAGTTACTAACTTTTTCTTAATTTTTTCTTGCTCCAAATTTTGGTGATCTTTTCTTCTCTAGTCGGTTCACAAGTTGCTCACAAGGAGATGGAGAAGATGGGGTTCTCGGTCATTCATCCTTTGGTGGCTCTCTCTCGCTTTTTGGTTTCCAAATGGTGGCTATAACTTTCCCTCTTAGTCTAGCTCACTTCGGATTTAGAAATAGGGACATGCATGGTGGATTGGTGGAGAAAGGAAGAAGAAGAAGTTGCTGGGTTTTTTAGGTGGAGGAGGTTTCTGTGGAGAGGAAAGAAGATGAGATGTTGTAACATTTTCTTTGTTTTCTCAAAATGAGCTAACTCCAAGCCAATTTCTGCCTTTTATACCAGCTTATTTCCTTCTTAGGTTGGGTTATTTTTATTTCAATTTTAGGGTTGGATTAAAGCCCATTCTTCAAGCTATGGCCAGCCTCTTTTCATGTTTCGGTCTAACCCATTTTCAATTCTTGGTCCATTATATATATATATATATATATATATATATATATATATTTGAATCAATTCATAATTTAATTTGATCTTATTTTAAATTTCATTTCATATTAAGTTTTATTCATGTATATTTTCTGGTACTTTGTGTAGACTTAACCTAAAAGTCTTAATGACACATCTTACTTGTTTAATTATTCTAACCAGTTTAGGTTTTGTTTTTGACCAAGTGAAAAACATGAAAATTTTAGCCAACATCCTAAATAAGATTCATATAAAATTTCATAATTTTACCTAGTCATTAAGGCATCCAAATAAAAATAAAATTGATTGCTCTGTATTGAAATTCAGTAATCCAGAAGTTTAGACATTTACTAATTCTTACTATATTTTCATGCCTCAAACGATAACATTGGTAAAATAACATCTGAACAATTGTAGCCAACATTCACAGCTTTTCGTTGGTATATTATTCATTATTTTTAGACATCAATTGGTTCTCCAAAATAGGAACATAATACAGACATTTTATTATCATGCTCAAGATTATTTTCACATAAATTATTTTATTAAAATTCACATATGATAAAAATATTCTTTATTCAATCATATATGTACATATTCACATTTTGACATTACACACTTATTTATCTAAATTTCAGGATGTTACATCTGTAGTCAGAGTTTTTACTTGATTCTCAAGAATTTGATTCTTTTCAAGAAGCATTTCACAGTTTTTGCTTGACTTTTCTAGGCTATTCTTTATCTCATTAAACAGACCAAGTTGTGTTTTAAGGAGATCATTTTCTTTCTAAGTAGCTGTCAAAAAACTAAGCTCAAGTTTTAGTGCTTCATTTTCTAATTTCAGAAGATTACATTTTCTCTTGTAGTTTTTATATTCATCATATACTCTAGCAAAAGCAAGTTCTAATTCCTCTATATTTGGAGGGTCAGATTCGATTACCTCATGTTCTATTATGATTGAGGTTTTAGGGAGTTCTTCTTCGATTGCCATTCCACATATTTCAGTAACACCTTTTTCATCTTCTGTGGAGCTTGTATCTAAGGCAGTCCAAACTTCGGCCATGGCCCTCTTTCTTTTATCTTCTTTCCTTCTTCTTGTCTTTAATCTTTGACAGTTTGGCCGAATGTGTCCTGGCCTATTACATTCATAGCATACATATTATGTTTGGTCTTTTTGAGCTAGAGAAGTTGCATCATCCTTTGTAGCATACTTCTTGGCAAATTTTCTATATTTCTTGCCTCCTTTTCTAAAAGCTCTTCTTAATCTTCTAGCTAGCATGGCCATTTTCTCATCATCAGATTGTACAGCTTTTAAGGCAATTGATTTGCTCTTGTCTTCTGATGTATTATCTACTTTCAGAGCTATGCCCTTCTTGGTCTTTTCTTTTTTTGCGCTGTCCTTTTTGAACATCATCTCGTGGGCAATCAGTGAACCAATAAGTTCATCATAGGTAACTCTTGAAAAGTCCTTCCTAGGACTTTGGTAGAGATCTTAGGTTCTTTTTCACAAGTTCTTCTTCCTCAAATCTTTTTCCCAATGCTTTCAGGAGATTGATCAAGTCAGTGAATCTGATGCTCATATCAGCAATTGCTTCTCCTGGTTTCATCTCAAATAATTCATAGTCTTTCAGCAACATGTTGGCTTTGGACTCCTTGACTTGACTTGTTCCTTCATGTGTGACTTCAAGCTTGTCCTAGATTTCTTTTGCTGATTCACAACCAGAAACTCTATTATATGCATTTAGATCTAGAGCATAATGTAGGATGTTTATAGCTTTAGAATTTATTGAAAATTTTCTCCAGTCATTTTCATCATATTCTGCTTCTATTTTAGGAACATGAGCTTTATCTTATTCAATTTTCATGGGAATGAAAGGACAATTTTGAATTATTCTCTATGCATCAATATCTACAAATTGAATGAAGTTTCTCATTCTTATTTTCCAAAATAAGTAATTTGAACCATTAAATAGAAGTGGTCTAGTAATTGAGTGTCCTTCAGCTAAGAGTGTAGGAACTCCTGCATTGTTTGAAGTACTAGTCATTTTAAGAACTCTCTAAGGTTGTTGAACCCTGAGCAATAAAGCCAGGCTCTAATACCAATTTGTTGTCCCAAGTGTAAGTGGCCAAAAGGAGGTGAATTGGTCAGTTTTTAATTTTTCTCGATTTTTCAAGTTCTTACTCTAAATTTTTAGTGAAAAATTGTGGCTAAATACTTCTAGAGTGTGACTTAATCAGATCAAGATGTGCAAGATTGCTTATTCTCAATATCTCAAAATGTGAAATTAGCTAGCTAAACTTTTCTTTTCTGAAAAAGTTACAGTTCAAGCTAAAATTAGCTAAGTGTTCAGATGTGCTAATTTTTACAGACACCTCAATGGATTTTCAAAAGCAATAATCTAAACACCAATAAATTTCAGTAAATAAGTCCAAGGCAAGTCAAGTGTCAATTAATTATAACAAATTAGGAAAGAGAGAATTCAAACACTATAATCTATAGTGGTTCGGCTAGATAGCCTACATCCACTCTTCTCAAGCTTCCTTTTGAGACCTCCAATCCACTATTGATCTCTTTTACCAGGTAAGAGACAAACCAATTACACTTCTCCAAGCTTTCCAGGTACTTAGTGAACCTTTACAAGAGTTTGATGTACCCTCAAACTTCCTTAAGCTTCCAAGGTGCTTAAAACCTCTTTCAAGTGATGTACCCTTACTTAGACTAACATTAAGATCAATTGAAATTGTATCAAGAATCACTCTCTTATAACATATTACAACTGAACACTATAAAGAAGAGAGAAAAGATTTACCATTGAATATCAAGTTGAAATTGATGAAAGCTTTGTGAAATCAATGCTCTTTAATTGCTCAAGAATGTCTCACTTTCATTAGTTTCAAAATGAAGTAAATGCTTGCTTATATTGGGGGGTTTGAGGTCTGAAACTCTCAGCTCAAAAAGATGACCAACGGCTAGTTTTCTAGTCATTACAACATATGCATTTAGGGATTAGTCATGCTCAGTCTAAAATTAGCTTGCTAAAAATATTTTTAAGTAGAAAGTAGTTAGCTAATTTTAGAAGCAACATGCTAATTTTAAAAAGTAGTTTGCTAATTTCATTTGTATATCAAAAGTGAAAATGTTAATTCTAAAATGAGTTAGCTAATATTAACCATTGAATTAAAATTAGATATCTAATTTTAGCAGCTTTCGAACTCTATTTTCTTATCTTTAAAAACATGTTTTGAAAATACTTTTTATATATGTAAGAACTCATTGGCAATTATAAATCTCACTTCTCTTACGTTGCTTTGCCTAAAAGAGAAAATTGAATATCTTCATCTTCCTTTTGTCTTCCTTTATTCTTCTTGATGTACTCTTTTCTTTTTCTCCTTTTGATTAGCCTTTTCTTTATGATCTAAAATGCTTGAAAGGTTGTTAACACATGTCATTAAGTTTTGTTATCATCGAAACAAGTTTTCTCCTTATGGGGTCAACAATATTCAATTTCATGTGCAAGAAAAAATGCTTAAATTGTGATAAATATTATTGCCTTAGGTGCATATTTGTGGTAGGTATTAAGAAAATAGGTCGGACCTAACTCACCCTAAAATTTAGCTTGTGAGAGGATGATTGCTAAGACTTTATAACTAATATATATTTTTTCCTACTTAACTGATGTGGGATGCATCTTCTTCGAGGTTTCTCTTGGGCCCACTTCATGTTCGTAGCATTTATTATGGTGCAGGACAAATTACTGTTTCCATATAATGCACTTATAAAAAGAATGAAACAATTTATATTAGGAAAAGAAACCCTAACGACAAAGATTGACTCGAAACAACTTAATAAGAGGATGAAATTAGGAACTACCATTAAAGGAAAAACTTAAAATAACTAAAAACATCAATAAAGAAATTAGACAAGGGGAGAGGAATACCATACTCATATTGTTTCAGGAAAAATACTAAATGACCATTATGCCTTTGGTCGTCTAATAACCCCAAAGGCTGAAAACCCATGGGAAGAATGATTTGCTCATAGTGGTCTCGAATCCTAATCATGTACAAGTTGTTACTTTAAAGTTCAATGAGGATGACTCAAAACAAAGTGTGAGGAGTAACAAATGATATCAATAAAGACAACATGCACCACAAAACAAGGGTATCAACGATAGAAATTTCTGTCAATGAAAATAGAAAATCCATCGCTGAAACTTTCAGTTACGGATTTGCGACGGACCAATTTCCATCGCTTATACTGTCATTGCTAAAATTTTGCAATGGATTTCAAAATCCATCGCAAAATTTAGCAACGGATTTAGCGACAAATTCAAAATTCGTCACAAAAATCAGCGACAGGTTTAGCTCATCTTCTGTCTTTTTAGGTACCTCTACCCAAGTTTTCCATGCACCGGTATAATGCATCTTGATATGATTTGTAATGGATCGAGTGATAGATATATCTAAGAAATTGTAATATGAATTATATAAAAAGAATTTTCTAATAATAATACATTAATAATGAACAATTGTAAATATGATACAAATGACTTACACATTTCCTTTGAGTTTAATAATTTGCTGATCAATGGGATTTGTTGGTATAAGTTGTCCCAAGTTTGGACCTCTAGTCCGAGTTGATGATGATGATGATGATGGCATAAGTTCTTGCATTTCAACTTGTGCCTCATTTGTTATGCTTTGTTCTTCATGGTGTTGTGCACATCCTCTATCTCTAGAAGATGACATTCTCTGAGGCATCCTATAAATAAATATCATTAAGTATAAAAGAACTCAAATAAAAATAATTAGTATCAAAGAACACAATCGTATAACACAACTTACATAACAATAATAAGTGTCAAACACAATTATATAATAAGTGTCAAATATAATAATATTATAATAAACAATAACAACAACAACAAGCCTTAGTCCCAAATAAGTTTGGGGTCGGCTGTATGGATCCTTTAACAATATAACAAAATTAAATAAAAAAAATACACAGTAATAAAAAGTGAAGATCATTCATCTTCATCTTCGTCTTCGTCTTCTTCTTCTTCTTCATCTTCTTCATCTTTATCTTTGTCTTCGTCTTCGTCTACATTGACATCGACATCTACATCTACATCTACACCTCTACTATCATTTATATCTAACTCAATTCTACCATTTGGATCAAGTAGCAAATTTGGGTCATCAAGTTCAATTGTTGGTAACATTTGCTGAGGTCTACAATTAGCGAGCTTATGTTTGAGAGATGTTTAAAGTTATAGGGTTTTGATTAATAAGTAAATATACAGATGATTCATTACAGCTTTTCTAGGGAAGAGAGAATTTGAGGATTGAGGACTAAGCTAAATAAAAGTGGATTAGACCTAACCGTAATGGACCAAATTATACTGAATATGAAAACACCAATCTTTTCAATTCAAATATAATATGCAATATGCAATATGCATTATGCAATATGCAATATATAAAGTTAAGGGTAAGATTTATGGTAATAAGGAAGAGAGCACATGTACATAATGCAAAATGGACAAAAATATATAGAGAATAAGAGAGCACATTAATAACATTAATAGTTGCTGTAGATTGCAACTCCAGTTGCTGCTGCAATCTGCAACAGCTGGGCGCTCTCAACTACAGCACAATTATTTGAACTACCAAGTCCAACAATTCCCCCAAGACCACCAAAATATTTATAAGTGATGTCGAAACCCATCATAAAAAGCAAGCACATGGATTCTTCAATTCAACCACATAATTAATGTCGTGGTGCTATTTGCCGTCTTAATTACAAAACAACCAATTGCTTTAAAGGGTAGGAATTAAGGAAGGCATGGCAATGGTTGAGACTTCAATGAACATAGGAGATATTGATATATTTGATTATAGACATTGGCAAATCAACTTTCATCTTAAAGCATCACATAATCATGGCTGCCAGTTAAAAGCAATAATTGGGCTAGAAATGGAAACTCAAATTCTAAAGTTTCTTTTAACAAAAAAAAAATTAATAAGTCATTATATGCTTTCCTGCAACACATAATTATCCAGTTGCTACATTCATTTACAAAGAGCATATTAACTATGTCAGTTCTTGTCCTAAACAATAAGGAATTCTAAGATTGAAGTGCCAACACCCAATATTGAACATCTAAAACAAGAAATAAAGCTTCAAGTAGTAGAATCCTTCATGTATAGACTAATTACACTTCACATAATAAATCCATTCCTTTTTTTTTTTTATCTAAAGGTTACTCCTAACAATCAAACCTACATTTTTTGTTTCATAGTATTTTTCTCAAATATTTGACATGTAGATTTCTTTTCTATGTGGGCTAATGAATTGTCACTCTAAGTCTATTCCTATACTAGTAGTTATTGGCATACTAGTAAAATCATGAGTTATTTTAAAGATATTCCAATAGATTGATCTTCTGCAAAAACAACTTCTTGTCTCTTAATTACATAGAAAATCACTTCCAATTTGCTTGGGTACAACTATATATAGGATCATTTTCAATTGGAATGCTGGTAGTTCCTTGCGTCCTAATGTCAGAGGTAAATGAAAATTCTAGCTTTTAGGTTAATAATCCCACCACTAAGAAAACAATCCTTTCGTTGCAGAAATGTGCATGAAGTTGCAAGAGCAAAAAAAAAGAAGAAAATTAATGTCAAGAGTTTACTTGAGAGAGGTCGAAGTCAATGGCATTTGATGTACATTTGTGGGTTGGTGAAGAGGGAAGTAGCAGTTGAGGTCGTCAGTGATGATGGAGGCAGCAGCGCTGATGAAGCACAATAGAGCAAAACCTGAAGTTGAAGTCTACTGTTGGAAACTTCACCGCCGAACCAAAATGGCAAAAAGATGGAGCATGATGGAAACTTCCTTAGAGATGTAGATTAAGCTATGAAGGTAATGGTGAAGATGGGAGGTTTGGTTGCTATGAGGATGGAGAAAAGGTGGATTTCAAAAGATTTTTTAGTGAAATATGATTTTAGGGATTTAGACGAAAAAGGGGCATAAAATGGTACCAAGAGATATCGTTTTGAAGATTAGTGACAGATTGACAGATTAGTGATAAAAAAATATGTTACTAATAAAAAACTTTTCCATCGCAAATCCATCGCAAAGATATAAATTTTATTTCCGTCACTAATTCATCTCTAAATCCATCAATAATAAATTTCATTTACGACGGACTCATTTTCTGTCACAAAATCCATCACAAGGACCTTTTTTTTTGTAGTGATGATTTAAGAGAGAGAATGAGTATACCTAAGATAAAATTAAGCAACAAATGATGTAGTAGGATGAACAAGAAGGATGACCTAAAAAGTCAAAATATAAAGGAGAGAAAAACCACGAGTAACAGTGAAGTGAGAAAGAGAAAAGTAGTCGCACTCAATTAAAAAGTGTAACCACAAAAGGAAATTCAAAAACATGTTCACATCTGATACGAATAAAACGATGAGTATAAGTAACTACGGTGAGTAGAGACTTACCCGAAATGGTGCTTTGAAGAAAACCCATACCCTGCGTCTTGGCTCCACACGCTGCGTTTTGTTGCGGGTGATCCAGCTGTGACAGCTTCGACTCCTTCCTCCCGCACAATTGCTGTTACAACAAACTTCTATCTGCACACAAGAATTTGTTAGAAAGATGATTCTAGAATTGTAATCACTATAAAAGTTTTCGAAAATAGCTCAATAAAGCATGCAAAAACTATTCAGAAAAGGTGTTTTCTGTGTGAGTGTGTTCTGTTCATATCAACATCATAGGTAAAAAGTCTTTAGCGCCTCATAAATTTTTTTAAAATTTTTATTGATCTCATAGTAAATGTGTAAAAAATGAAACAATTGCAATATCTTGCATTAATATTTTCTCCCAAAAAATGTGTCTTATAAATAAGATCATATCAGGGAAAAATGGACATCTGATAATCCACCAAATCTACTATAAATAATACTAAACCCAGTAGAAAAGGGATGTCAATTTAATTTCTTGACAATAATCCCTCATATCCGAAATCCTCCCATCCTCAAACACAGACTACTCACACAAACCCATCACTGACCTCCATTCAAACCTACTTATTAAACTAACCACATGGCTGAATATCCAAGCCACACCAAAAAAGTAGCTATAGATAGCTAAATTTTTTCTATAGCTTTTTCTTTTTTCTGCATGGATTTGGTGAAGGTGGAGAATATCTCCCTTTGGCATTTGTAAAAGAATTTGAGCAAAATAGAGAGTAGAATAAGTCCCTATTTATTACTACCTTCCAAACTGTCCTAGGTCTACCTCGACCTTTCTTAGCCCCATCAACCATCAGGTTCTCCCCCTTGCGGACTGCCGCATTGGGAGGTCTCCGTAAAACATGCCCAAACCATCTAAGTCT
>CAOGCB011259806.1:0-18262 GCA_948266635.1 Cnidoscolus chayamansa | reverse complement strand
AACTTAACATAATTAGAACCAAATGAACCACATCACAGTGATCTTCCTCAAGAATGGAGGTTTCATAAAGATCATCCTAAACAAGACATCCTAAGAGAACCATCCCAAAGAGTAATGCCTAGAAGTCAACTTTAAAAGTTTCATGGAAATGTTGCATTTGTTTCACTGTTAGAACCAAAGACTTTTGAAGAGGCTCAATATGATGAATCCTGGATTTTTGCTATGATAGAGGAACTAAAACAGTTTGAAAGAAACAAAGTATGGAGATTAGTCCCCAGATCAAGAAACTGCTCAATCATAGGTACCAAATGGGTGTTTAGAAGCAAAATGGATGAACTTGTAAATGTAACTAGAAACAAAGCTAGGCTATTTGCATAAGGATACAATCAAGAAGAGGAAATAGATTTTGATGAAACATTTGCACCAGTAGCTAGGCTAGAAGCAATCAGAATGTTGTGTGCATATGCATGCCATAAAAATTTTCTGTTATACCAAATGGATTTTAAAAGAGCATTTTTAAATGGATACACAGAGGAGGAAGTTTATGTAGCTCAACCTCCTAGTTTTGAAGATGTTATATATCCAAACTATGTATTCAAACTTGACAAAGCTCTCTATGGTTTGAAACAAGCTCCTAAAGCTTGGTATGAAAGACTTAGCAAATTTCTACTAGAGAATAGATTCAGGAGAGGAAGAGTAAATACTACTTTGTTTATAAAGACATAAGCATGACATATTGATTGTACAAAATTATATTAATGACATAATTTTTGGTGCTACTAATGAGTTTCCTTGCAAGAAGTTTTCTAAACTAATGCAGAGTGAATTTGAAATGAGCCTAATGGAAAAGCTTACCTACTTTCTTGGACTACAAATCAAACAAACGAATGATGGGATTCTCATAAATCAATCAAAGTATATTAGAGACATGCTAAAGAAATTCAGAATGGGAGAATTAAAAAGCATAGGCACTCCAATGAACACCAACATTAAACTGGACAAAGATGAGAAAGGTAAAGATGTAGATCAAACATTGTACAGAGGTATGATTGTATCCCTTCTTTATTTAACTGCTTCAAGACCAGATATTCACTTCAGTATGTGCTTATGTGCTAGATTTCAATCATGTCCTAAAGAATCACACCTTACAATAGTAAAAAGAATATGTAGATATCTTGTAGGTACAATTTCAATAGGTCTATGGTACCCCAAGGGAGAAAACATATACTTAATAGGTTATAGTGACTCTTTAAATACTTAATAGGCAGTAGATTAGACAGAAAAAGCACATCAAGAACTTGTCAATTTCTTGGTCATGCATTAGTTTCTTGGCATAGCAAGAAACAATTCTCTGTTGCATTGTCTAGTGTTGAGGCTGAATATGTTGCAGTAGGTAGTTGTGTTGCTCAAATCCTTTGGATGAAGTAGCAACTTGAGGATTATGGAATAAAAGTAAGTAGCATACCGATTAGATGTGATAACACTAGTGCCATAAATCTGTCAAAAAATTAGTACAACACTCAAGAACTAGACATATTGAAATTAGGCATCACTTCATAAGAGATCATGTACAAAATGGATACATTAGGCTAGAATTTCAGAAATTTGAAAATCAACTTGCTTATTTATTCACAAAACCTCTAAATGAAGATTTTTTTTTGCAGAATCAGAAGAGAACTTGGAATGATAAAGGCATAGAATTTGAATTAACTTAGAAACAATTAAGATTACATGATTGCTCAATTCACTCAACAGAGATGAATTTTATGGAGTTATGATAACTAAATTCTCTTTAAGTAAACACTATGATACTTATGATTATTGCTGAATTAGATATATATTTGAATTTTTTATGAAATGAGAAAAACTTTTGATAGATAGCTGAAAGAGAAATTAGCTAGCTAAAATCGCGAAAATGATTTTAGCTAAGTAAGAATTGAAAAATAGCAAGCTAATTCTAAAAGAGTATCAAAGTCAGAAGCAAAGTAGAAATGGTGCATTCTGTTAAGTGACACTGAAATGACTTCAGTGTCCTTATTTAATTTCTTTGTAGAAAATTTGAAATTGAGGGACAATTTTGGAATTTCTAAATTTCTTCTCTTCAAGTGGTAATGAAAATTATTAAGAAACCATTCTGAACTTTGAATGAGAAACCTCTCTACTTTCATAATCATCTCCTTTCTCCTAACCATCCTCGTTTCCCTCTTCCTCTTTAAATCATAAATACGAATAAACAAATATGTGAGTCTAAAGAACCTTAACATCTGAAAATTCATCCTCTTCTCTCTTCATACAAAGATATGTTCTACAACCATGGTGAGAATAAAAATGCCGGTGAGAAAGGGATATGTTCTACTACAGTTTCTCTGACTCTTCCAAGTTAGATGTTCCCCTAGAAAATCTAAAGAAAAGGAGCGGAGGCATCTCAATCTCATAACCAGCAGAGCCTTCCACCAAAAAGGCAAAGATATTTGACCGCATGTAGTCATAAGATCAATATTACACCCATGTACGTTCTCTGGGAAGCCTTTGAAAGTCTTGATTTTTAATTACTGGAAATTTTTAGGGTTCAAGACTGGGAAAACTTAATGAAACTGGAAGAGACTACTACCAGAACTTGTTCAAGAGTTCTATAGAACCCTAACATTGATTGAGAGTGGAGACAAACTCAAAGTGAGTGTGAAAGGGATAAGGTATGCAGTGAGTGTTGAAAAACTTAGTGATGCTTTGAGGATACCAAATGAAGGGAACCATATTGGTTCATTTAAGGATGTTGCTAAGCTAAAAGGGTACAACGAGACTGATTTTAAAGAGTCTATGTTCCCTGGTCTGAATGTTGATTTAGACAAACTAAGTATGACTTACTTTCCCCAACACATAAAAATTATTCATTCCATTATCATATACTTCCTATACCCCAGAATAGGAAGTCACTCCTATTTCAATAAAATGGACTAGTGCATCCTTTGGCATCTGATTCACATGAAACCCCTTAACCTTGGCTTCCTGATCTTAAAATGCATAGTGAAAAGCTCTACTTTGTGAAGTCTCCCTTATGTTATGTTCCTTGCTCCAGTCTTCGAGTCTCCCTTATGTTATGTTCCTTACTCCAGTCTTCGAAAAATTAGGAATATAATTGAAAAATGGGAGAGTAGGAACTTAGCTATTGGTTATCAAAGAAACATATTGTTCAAAAGAGGGTGAGACAAAAAAGATGTTAGGAACAACTCAAATATCTTCAGCTCCTTATAGAATGACACCTGCAGAATTGAGTGAACTGAAGACTTAAATACAGGAGTTGATAGATAAGGAATTTACTTGACCTAGTGTATCCTCATGGGGTGCACCAATACTAATTGTGAAGAAAAATGATGGCACCTTGCGATTTTGTATTGATTATCGATAGTTGAATAAGGTGACCATCAAGAATGAACATCCTTTACCACAGATTGAAGATTTATTTGATCAACTAAAAGGAGCTAGTGTATTTTTGAAGATTTATTTAAGATTCAGATATCATCAATTGAAGGTGAAAGAGGTTGATATGTGTAAGACTGCATTCAAGACTAGGTATAGACATTTTGAATTTCATGTTATGCCATTTAGGCTAACTAATGCACCAGCAGTCTTTATGGATCTGATGAATCGAATTTTCCATCCATACTTGGATTAGTTTATGGTAGAGTTTTATAGATGATATTCATATTTATTCTAAGACAAAGATGAACATGATCAACATCTGAGAACAATATTGTAAATTTTGAGGGAGAAACAGCTTTACAGGAAGTTTAGCAAAAGTGAATTTTAGTTTGATGAAATATCTTGTTTGGGTCATATTCTATCAGTAAAAGGTATTAGAGTAGACTTAAAGAAGGTAGAAGCAGTTATTAAGTGGAAAGTACCTGAGAATGTTGTGGAGATTCATAGTTTTCTAGGACTAGCCAGATACTATAGACGATTTGTGAAGAGGTTTTGCCTCATCGTTACTCCATTGACCAGATTGCTACAAAAGAATGTGAAATTTGAATGGTCAGAGGAATGCTAGAGGAGTTTTAATAAATTGAAAATAATGCTTACCCAAGCTTCAGTTCTAACTCAGCCAATATCGGGAAAGATTTTTGTGGTATATAGTGATGCTCCTCATGTTGGATTGGGTTGTGTGCTTCTAGAAGAAGGGAAGGTCATTGCTTATGCATGTAGATAGTTGAAAGCACATAAGAAGAACTATCTGATGCATGATCTAGAGCTGGCAACAATTGTGTTTGCATTCAAGATATGGCGACACTATTTGTGTGGAGAGAAGTGCTACATTTATACTGATCATAAGAGTTTAAAGTATCTACCCATTCAGAAAGAATTGAATTAAAGGTAGAGAAGATGGATGTAGTTGATTAAAGATTTTTATTATATCACAGATTACCACCCAAGTGAAGCTAATGTAGTGGCAGATGCATTGAGCAAAAAGATGATGGTAGCTTTGAGAGCTATGAATACTTAACTCGCATTAGCTAAATATGGTGCAATTATCGTAGAGTTAATGATTCGACCCCAATTTATGGAACAAATTAAGGAATTTCAAAAGGAGGATCAAGAGATACTTTCATGGGTTGAATTGGTTAATGAAGGGAAGTGTGCACAATATGAAATGAACGAAGATGGATGCTTGTATTATCAAGATATGTTATGTGTACCTCAGATTAATGATTTAAGGAAGAATATATTGCAAAGGCATATAATAGTCCTTATGTTATGCATCCTAGTAGCATAAAGATGTATAATGATTTAAAGAAGGAATAATGGTGGCCAGGGATGAAGAAAGAGATAGTAGAGTTTTATTATATCATAGATTACATCCTAGGTGAAGCTAATGTAGTGGCAGATGCATTGAGCAAAAAGACAATGGTAGCTTTGAGAGCAATTAAGGGATAAGGAATTAAATTGAATTTTTGTACAACATTTCACCCACAGAAGGATGTCAATCTTAAAGGGTGATGTAGATATTATAGGATATGCTAAGGAGTTGTGTCCTTGATTTGGAAGGGAATTAGAAGAGATCCTTACCTTTAGCAGAATTTGCTTACAATAACAATTATTAGGCTAGTATCAAAATGGCACCCTATGAAGCTTTATATGGGAGAAGATACATAACTCCTCTCAATTGGGTTGAAATGGGTGAAAATAGACTGGTGGGCTAGAATAGGAAGAAAAAGTAAAGATTATCAGAGAAATGCTAAAAACGACAAATGACAGGAAGAAATCATATGCTGATTTGAGGCAAAAAAACATGGAATATGCAATTGGTGATAAAGTATTTTTGAAATTTTATCCTTGAAAGAAGATTATTAGATTTGGTAAGAAGGGTAAGCTTAGTCAAAGGTTTATTAACCCATACGAGATTGTTGAACGAGTTGGACCAATAGCCTATAGACTTTCATTACCACTTGAGTTAGACAGAATTCACAATGTTTTTCATATGTCTATGCTTAAAAGATTTAGGTCCTACCCTTCACACATTATTCCATTGGAAGAGATAGAGGTTCATCTAAACTTTACTTATGAAGATGAGCCAGTTCAGATTTTACCAAGAGAGATAAAGAAGTTGAGAAATAAGAAAATCCCATTGGTGAAGATTTATGGTGAAATCACAAAACTGAAGAAGCAACCTAGGAAAGCAAAGAAGTGATAAAGCAATAGTACCCTTAATTATTTGAATGGTAATAAAATTTTGGGATGAAATTTCCTTTATAGGGAAGAATTGTAACATCCTAGATAAGGTAGTAAACTATAATATAAAAGTGTATTATGAATAAATGATGTTTAAGATGTGTTTAATTAATTAAGTGCAATTTGAATAAATTATAATATGATGTTAACTAAAACTTTTGATGGATAGAATTAAGGATGGAAGATAAGTAAAGGTATTAGAAGGTTTAATCATAGGAATGAGTCAAACCATGAGGGTGACATGGTGAACCGAAAAATGGTGAGTTAGGAATAGTTTGGTTGGTTCATGGCAGGAAAAAAAGCAGAAGTAAGGCTATGTCTCAGTTGGATCTTAGCAAGAGATGGGAGAGAGACATCATTGTTTGGTTTGGAGAAGGATAATAGAAGTATGGCCAATTATCATACCACTTCACCATATATGACTTACAATTAATAGGGGTGAGAAAAGAAGGGAAATTGACCAAGAATGACTTGGTCATTAATGTTTATCACGACTAGGATGGGAGGACATGGAGAGGGGGAGAAAAGGGAAGACCATGCTTCGGTCATGGAATAAGGCGAGATGAATATAGTACATGGAGATCTCAGTTGGGACAAAGTAGTTAAAACGGGTTTTAGTGGGATTTATAAATATTAACCCTAGATTAAGAGGTGTCGATTCATCTTGGCACTCCATCTGTCATCAAGGAACAGATTAGTGGCAATGTCATTTAATCTAAGAATAACGCCTGTCCTAAGTGACTAATTAAATGGTAGGAATAAGGGGATAAAAAGGGCTTAAGCTACTATTGTCTCCTATTTAGACGAGACATAAGTAAGAGCAATTCTGTGTGTTTTCTCTTAAGTACTTAGTATCTGAAAACTCAATTGAACTAAGATAAAGTTACGAGAGGATTCAATTTGTGTTGAAAGAGGCTAAGAATGAATGAAGAGAAGTTGTAACAAGGGAAGGAAGTGGCGGCCAGAAGGTTTTCATAAAAGAGATTGTCGTGACATAGGATGAAGGAAAGGAAGAGAAGAAGCGGGAAGGGAAGAAAGGCTTCTTAACAAGTTAGGTGTTATAAATATTAATAAGTGTATAATAGGTTTAATAATGATGAACTCATGACTTGATGTTAAAATTTATAAATATTAGACTTTGATAATAAGAAAATGTGAATTTTTACTTTTTTGTCTCGATTTGAATGCTCTCGAATGTGATAATTGATTATTGGAAGCCTTGTATGATAATTGGGTGAAATAAGAGCTACAATATTTGGAAAATGGGTTGTTGAATGTCGACATGTTAAAAGATGATGACGAATAGCTAAAGAATAAAAGAACCATGTTTATAGAAGAGGTATATAGTCAATATATAAATTAATTAGGAATAAAACAAATCAAGTGAATAAAAAGTTGTTAAGGAGGTTGTTGTAACATGACTCTATGTGTTGAATGATGCTATTGCATGTTGATTATAAATAATGTTAGGATAAATACAGTTGTAGGAAAACTAATGAATTGAATAAAGAACCTAAATAGACTTAGTTAATATATCCTTAATAGGAAAAGGAACATGATGAAAAAGTGATTAATTTTCTAAAATGAAAAATAGTTCAAGGAAAGTAGAATTCATAGAACTAATAATGATAATATGGTGAACTGAGACTGATTTAAATAAATATTTATTAACTATTATTTAAATATAGTCCTAGTAGTTTGATGTGGGATATAGGGTTAGTTTAAGGGTATGGCATGTCAGAGGGACCCCATATTACTGCTATATGTGATATGGATATTTGGGGTTACAGTTAGGTACCCCACATGGATAGGCCAGGTGCGCCCTCTACTTTATGTTTGGCTTCAGCCTATCAAATCGACACATGGTACCTATATGCTCGGCTTCGGCCTATCTAGAAATATTCTTTTATCTAGAATTCGATCTTACTAGGATATACACAGGCCCTAAATGTTAAAGTATTACGAAAATAGTATAAAATGACATGTGATTTTATTGATATGGTTGGACATGAGAAAAATAAATGTGTATAGATGAAATCACTAATGACATTGAATATATGAATCTGATAGGAAAGTTATGGTGCAAAGTTCTGTAATGAGGAAATCATGATCATAGTTGGTTTGAAAATCATCATCATAGCTGGTTTGTACTCTCATAGTAAGTATTTTGGATAACTGGCATATACAAAAGATTGTATAGAAGTTCGGTTACTAACAATGTTAATTTGCTAGAGTTATTTTCTAAATAAACTCTACTAGTATAAATATGTAAATATTGTTTTATAATTTAGTTTATTTTTTTATTTTTAATTAATTAATATTAATTATTAGACATTTAAATATGATTAAATATAAGAGTTAAACACTCTATCTGGGCTCTCTGTAGTTTGGGTAGGAGCTGTCACAAGAAGACCATGTGTCGGTCATGGATGTGGCGAGATAAGTGTTGTACATGGAAGTCTCAATTGGGACAAATTGAAGAATAGTTAAATGAGTTTAGTGGAATTTAAACATGAACATTAAATATAAACCTTAGATGAAGCGGTGTCAATTCATCTTGATCTTCCATTTGTCACAAAGGAGAGGAATTAGTGGCAATATCATTTAACCTAAATGTTCCACCAATCCTAAGCTAGTGATTAGGTGCAAGAATTAGGAGATAAAAGGGCTTAAGTTGAATTATCTTTTGTTTTATCGATAAAGATTTGTCTAAGCTTTTGTGAATTTCTCTCAACTTCTGAAAAACTTAAAACACAACTTCATCTCAAGCAAGGTTAGTGAAGAATCAATCTTAAATTTAAAGAAAGCTAAGAAGCATTGGAAAGAAGCTATGGAAAGAGAAAGGAGTCATGGTTCAAAGGCTTTGTCAAGGGTTTGTCGTGATACTGGAGGATAACAAGAAAGAAAGAGAAAAAGGAAAGAAAAGAAATAATTAAAGGAAGAGATTTGAAGCTTTTAACAAGGTTTTGTGCAAATAATTTTACTGTTTGGTGACAGTGAACTCATGGTTGATATTAGGTGTTATAAATATATAACACTAATATATATATATATATATATATATATATATATATATATATATATATATATATATTGATTATTAGATGATTTATTATAAATGAAGATTTTGTTTGATGTTATGGTTTTGGTTATTCTTGGAAACCATAGTTCACGTTTTAATTGATTATATGATAACTTAATTAAAATAGAGTTTGTATAGTTGGAAATAGTTATTAAGTGTCTATATACGAAGGATGATGGAAGATAATTATTGGTTTAAAGGATGTTTTATATATGTTGGATAAATATAATTACTGTAGGAAGTTGTTGCCCTCTATTTGCATGTGTTGAATGATGCCATTGCATGTTAGTATTGAAATGTATTAAGTTAAGGATATATGCATGTAACTTAATGAAATTAAGTTGAGATATAGGTGAACTAGGTAATTGAATCCCTAAGAGAAAAAGAAATATGATGAATAAGAGAATAATTGCATAACCTTAGAAGGGAAATATTAGGGAAAATAATTATTAAACTAATAAATGTTATAATACTACATAACAGATAAATGTTATTAAACTGAGTGTTGAAAATAATTATAATATTTATTAAATGTGGCCCTAGTAATTTTAATGTGGGATATAAGGTTTGTTAAAGGTTATGACATATCATAAGGACCCCACAGTAGTGTTATATGTTATATGAATATTGGTGCTACAATGAAATACCTTATATTGACAGGCTCAATGTTCCCTCCACTATATGTTTGCGTTCGGCCTACAGATCGACACATAGTGCCTATATGTATATGCTTGGCTTTGGCCTATTTGGATATTCTCTTATCTGGTAATTGATCCTATTGAAATATATACAGGCCTAAATATTCAAATATTAAGGAAATAATTATGGATAACATGATATGTTATTTTATTAGCATGATTCGATATGATGAAATGAATGATCACAAATGAAAATATTTATGAAATGGCATATAGAATTGAACAATATATGACATACATTACATGTTTTCAAATAGTATGATTCCTAAAGTATATGAATTGTTAATAATGCATTTTTTTTGTTATAAATGTATATTTTATGATACTATAATATATTAGTTGTATATTTGTTATATACACCCACTAAGTGTAAAGCTCAGTGTATTGGTTTTTACCATACGTAGATAACGAGTAGCAGGGATAAGTGACGAGACAAAGAGATCTGCAGTGGAGTACCAACATATAGGCAATCTATTTAATATTTTCAAATCTTTTGTTATTTTAGCATGTATAGTATATTTAAGAGAGATAGGGTTACAGTTTGTGCTAATTAACTAGAGATAGATAAAAAAATGTAACTGCATTAATAATAGTATATGAATGTAGAATTGCTAGAGGAACTAGCCATAGATGTATGCGTTAGTTGGATCCCTCTAAGGTGATTAGACCTCGAATAAGCGAGCCAGGCTCCGATACTAAATGTAAGTCCCAAATATAGGTACAAGAGGGGGTGAATTGGACCGTGTTAACACGTTTTCTGAATTTTTATTCCTGCTCGACACTATAGAAGTTATTGCAGTTAAAAACATAGCTGTGTAAAACTAGGACTTCAAAATTCCAAATTCATACTATAATTAGCTTAAATAATTCACACATATGAAATCTAGAGTAAAACCATATATTAGCTTGAGGACAATGATAGCTCAGATATGTCAAATAGAATCTCAATTAGATAAATCAAGCATAAGCATAAATATGAAATGTGTAAATGGAAGAAGATCAGAACTCTTAGATTTTTTAGTGGTTTGGCCTTCTTGCCTACATCCGCTCTCCCAATGCTTTCCTTTGAGATGTTTCTCTACTATTGACTCTTTTGAATGGCAAGAGACAAGCCTTTACAATCTTTCCAATTTTTCAAGGCTCTTGTAACCTTCTTAATTTTTTTAAGGCTCTTGTAACCTTTCTAAGTTTTCTAGGCTCTTGTAACATTCCTAATTTTTTCAAGGCTCTTGTAACCTTCCCAAATTTTCTAAAGGATCTTGAAACCTCACACAAGTGTTTCCCACCCAAACACTCAAATACACAATCTATTACAAACTTGCTTTTCAACCTTAAATAGGTTTTGATAATGAAGCAATATTCACTCTTGTGTTTATCTTGTTACAGCAGCAACTATAAAGATGAAGAAGAGTTGGATTTGCCAAAGAATCAATCAATGCTCAAAGTAAATGCTTAAGTGAAGAAATGCATTATCGCAATAAATTTCTCTCAAGTGTAAATGTTCTTCTTAAAAAGTAAATAAGAGATTTTTTTTACTTATATATGGTTTTTTATGTAAAACTAGCCATTTGAGAAGATTTAGGCAGATAAAAACATATTTCAATAAGAACTAGATGTTATTTTGGACTTTTATGAAATATCTACTGAGTTGATTTTAGAACTTGAAATCATGAAAGTAGAAGTTCCAATTTTAAAGGTCTAGGTTTTACTTTCAACTCAGTAGTTTTATTTTTTTTAACATCAAGCTCTAAGTTTGTATTAATAAAAAAATAACCTAATTTGGCAATTCACATCTCTCTTATCTTTGTACATTAAATCTACAAGACTCATACTTAGCTAAAGTCTTCTATGTCTTCAAGGTTTGATACCATGTCTACTTGTCATGTGATTCATGATGATTTAAGAAAAACTAAGTTCCTCAATATCATCAAAATATGCTCATTTTTTAGCTCATGGGTCAACATTATCTAATCAAATTAGCCATGTAAATACACACACACATGCACACATACTTAAGCAATACCTAAATTTGGTACCTAAACTTAAAATTTGTTCATTCCAACAACTCCTTTCCATTATACAAAATATTTTAGGACATATTTAGGTCTCTTTAGCATAATAAATCACTTAAAATTTCCCTTCAAAATCACTTAAAATTTCCCTTCAAAATCACTATAAATTTGAACATAAAAAAAGACATAAACCAATATTTTTACTTTCAAAATTCTGCATGTATGCAACTTTGGTTCAACTTGAATCAAAACTTCCACCATTAAATTTCATGTTCTAGCCATACATTCACAAACTTTAAAGTTTTATTTAACCTTCCAAATCAATTAAAACAAAATCAAATCAATGAAACAAAAACTATAAATTAAATGAACCATATACTACAACCTATGCTTAAATAGCATCATATCTTGGTTCCAACATTAAAACCTAATTCAAATCAAAATCAAACCTAATTTTATTGCTTTTAACTTGTTGCATACTTTTTATTGAAGTGTTAAGAAGGATTTTTTTAGTGCTTGGACACTTAGAAACCTGGTGTAAAATTAGATTTATAAGCTTTAGTTGAAAGTTGTTTGTGGTGGATGGCTCACTGCAAAGTCGGGTTATGTGAGAGATGAAGAAGTTGTTGTCTATTTCTGCTAGCTCACATCTTCTTTAAACACTTTCTAACTCTATTTAAACAGATATAGAGCCTAGATAAGTTTGGACAGCACCTTGGATGGCTAGGATAGATTTGCCTTTTAAACTTTTAGTAATTCTACATTGACCTACTTAATTATTTTCATTTCTACATTGCACCACTACTTAGCCTTTTGTAAATTCACTTAATAAACTTTATCTCTATATTATTTAAGTCCTTTTCATGTGTATTCCAAGTCTTTTTTTTTAATTACACTTCAGCCCTATATACGGAAGCATACTCACCACTTAGTCCATTTTGCCCTTTTTATGTTTTATCGAGTAATTTTAACTGGCAATTTTAATAATTTTATGTAGCTTATTTCAAAATTTTATTTTCACTCACTAAACATGTTTTAAATTTCTCTTTTCATTTATGAATTAAAAATTTTTAGTGCTAAGTGTGAAATCTAATGAACAAAAGAATTTAGAGAGAATGATTTTTCTATAACTCTTATTGTATCTTAGATTTACATTCACATATACACACGTTTGTAACTATGAGATAGACACTAGAATGAGATAACTACAACAAATACAAGATAAGAGTTGAGATTTAAATAAGATACGTATGAGTAGAGATAATGCATATCGGTTTTACTAACAATCCCCCTCAAGCTGATGGTGGAAGAGTCTGAAGTCGTAGCTTGTCACGCAAATGAAGAAATAGTGTTGAAGCTAACGGTTTTGTAAGAATATCGGCAAGCTAATCTGCTGAATTAATGAATTTTACAACAACATGACCATTTTTAACTTGTTCTCGAATAAAGTTGTAATCAAGCTCTATGTGTTTAGTGTGGCTATGAAGCATATGATTATAAGATAAATAAACAGCACCTATATTGTCACACCGAAGAGAAATAGATTGAAAATTTCCAAACCCAAGCTCAGTAAGTAAAGATCTTAGCCACATTGCTTCGGCAGTTGCATTTGCCAATGCCTTATACTCACTTTCTCTTGATGACTGAGCAATAGTTGGTTGCTTTTTCGAGGACCAAGAAACTAAGTTCCGTCTGAGATAGACAATATATCCTCCTATTGATCATCTATCATCAGAACAACCTACCCAATCACTATCTGAAAAATAATGAAGTTGCATATCTGAATGTTTTGAAATAAACAACCCTTTAGAACTTGTTCCTCATAAATATCAAAGTAGATGCTTAATTACTTACCAATGGACATCTATTGGTGAGTGCATAAACTAAGATAATTTGTTGACATGAAAGGCAATATCCAAACGAGTGAGTGTCAAATATTGCAGAGCACCCACTATTCGTCGATATGGAACTTGATAAGATAAATGAGTTCCATAGTCTTTGTCAATGTTGGCTTGGTTGACATTGGCGTTGTACATGGTTTGCAATTTTGCATATTTGTCTCATAAAGCAATCCTTCTAAGTATTTTTGTTACGTTAAACGAAGACCCATGGGTTACTTGTGCACCTGAGGTCCAACATCCTTAACTATAAATACAATACTAAGTTGTTTGATGGTACTATCCAGCTTACTTGAATCTGAACATGTCAACAAAATGTCATCTACATATATCAAGATAAAAAAATTTTAATTTACCTTGACACAAATAGAAAACAAAAGCATCAGCTTGTGATTGCTTGAACCCAAGAGTTGCTAAAAAAAATGAGACAATCGATTGAATTATTGGCGTGGGGCTTGCTTAAGGCCATAAAGAGACCGTTTGAGATGACAAACATGATCTGGAATTGCGGAATGAGCAAACCCAATAGGTTGTTCCATATAAATGTCTTCATCCAAGAATTCATGTAAAAAGACATTTGAGATATCAATATGTCTAATTGACCAGTTATGTGAAACAACAAGTGAAAGAATTGTTCTTACAGTAGTAAATTTTACCACCGATGAAAACGTCTCTTGGTAATCAATACCCGATTCTTGGGTATATCCCTTCGCGACCAATCGAGCCTTGTATGGCTCAATAGTACCATCTGATTTTCATTTAATCCTATTCCCACTTATTCCCAATAATATTTTTTAATTGGCCTTGGAACAAGTGTCCATGTTTGGTTTTGGAGGAGAGCATTTAGGTCATGTTGTATTGCTTCACGCTATTCTGCATATGGTTTGGCTTGGTTTAGAATTTTTGGTTCTACAAGAAGATAATTAGGCTTAGTTTAGGTGTGAAATAGAAAATTCTTTGGTTTGGGATGTGGACACAGAACCATAGGATGTGTATGTATTTTGGGTTGGGATGGTTCTGGTGGTTAGATTTGAAGGGCAGAACATGGTTTAATTTGTTCAGTTGGAGAGGAATAAGATTCTATAGGTGATGAGATGACGTGGATAGCTTGGTGAAGTCCAGGTGATGTGGGAGTGTTTTGGCTAAGATTAGGAGAAGAGGTTGGAAATTGAAATAAGGATGTGTGGTGTTTAGTGGTAGAGGTAGTCGAAGATAAGGATGGATTCATGGGTTTAGAAATAATAAGTAAGATAGGAGCTAATAAGGATTGAGAATCATTACCTGAGGAGGATTCTAATGCCAAGACTCCAGATGAAACCAAAGGACTGCTCAAGGTCAGCTATGATGCACTAATATCAACCTTGGATGAAGATACATGCAATTCATTTTATGGAAAAACTTTTTCATGAAGACGGACATGCCTAGCTAAATAAATACGATTTGTAGTTTTATCAAAATAATGAAAGGTAGAATGATTTGGACTGTCCCAAATTTATATACTGTATTCTCCGATTTGAAAATTTGTGTTTATTAAATGGGCGTAAAAGTGGATAAATGGCACACCTAAAAGGTTTAAAAATTTGAAATTTTGGGTGTTGATGGAAAAGCAATTGGTAAGGAGACTTTTGTTTAAAAACATTACTAGGAAAAATATTTATAAGCATGGCACTTTGTTCAATAGTAAAATTCCAAAATCGTTTAGGCAAATTAGCATGAGCTAATAAGGTTAAACTAGTATCTACCAAATATCTTATTTTTCATTTAGCAGTTCTGTTTTGTACATAGGTATACGGACATGCAATGCGGTGTTGTATACTAGTTTGCTGAAAATAAGAATTTAAATTTTGAAATTCTCATCCCAGTCAAAATGAAAAGCCTGAATTTTGCATTAAATTGACGCTCAACCATTTTTTCAAAATTCAAAAAAGTTTGATAAACATCACTTTTATTATGAAGAAAATAAACCCATGTAAAACATGTATAATCATCAACAAACAAAATAAAATAACGATGCCCATAATAAGACTGAACATGAGCCGATCCCCAAATGTTTGAATAAACAATTTGAAATGCAGAAGTACTTTTATGTTCAACAGAAACTAATGGAATACGAGCTAATTTTCCTAGTAAACAACTAGAGCAAGGTGATAAAAATTTTGAGGAACTAGAAGTCAATTTATTTTAACTAAAGAAGACAATTTTTCATAATTAGAGTGACCTAAACAAGCATGCCATTCATCCAAGGTTGGCACTATTGCAGCGAAGGCATGCTTGAAGGGTCGCAACTTACATACTCCGGCTTCATTGGGTCCTTTCAGCAGCACCATCCCCGTGTGCTGATCCTTAATCACAAAATGAGAAGGCCAAAATTCAAAATAACATGAGTTATCAGCACCAAATTTTTTAACAGAAAGTAAGTTTTTAATTACTTGAGGAACATGAAGACATTTTTTAAATTTAGGTTTCCAAACACAGAAGGGAGTGAAGCATTACCAGTATGAGCTATTTGCAAACTAATACTATTACCAACATGAAGAGTATCATTACCATTATAATCTGCAATGGAACTGAGAGATTGAAGATTTGACATAAAATGATAATTTGCAGTAGTATCGAGATACCAAGTGGATGACGACGTAACATGATAAGGTGTTGTTGCATAATTTGCCTGTGACATAAAAGGACGTTGATAACCTTGAGGAGGAGCATTCTGATAACCACTAGAAGATTGATTTTAATGCTGATAGTGCTCTTGACAAGTTTGTGCAGTATGATTCCTTAATCCACAAATTTGACATGGTCCTCATGGTCGAGAGGACTAATTAGATCGGGAATAATTCAAATTAGAATTCCCACGACCACAAGAAGCATTCGTAGATGAGCTTGAAACTGGTGTTGGTAGCAAGGGATCCAAATTCTTAAAAACCATATTGGCTTAAGGAAGAAGAGAACTTTTGAGCAAAATCTAATGAGCAAATAACTAGCCATGTAGTTCATAAAACGAGACAGGTTTTGGTCGCAAATTAAGAGCAGTAATAATACTATGATAATCAGTTCCACTATCGTGATATATGATCGCATTAAATTTAGTTGTGGAGATTGGCTTACCAACAGCCTTGAGTTCATCAAAAAGAGATTTTGCCTTGTTAAGAAATTGAGAAATAGTAAGATCATTTTTTCATCAATTCTTGCAACTCGATATGGAGTTGAAGCTACCTATTTTGAGAAACAGAGCCAAAGGCTTGTTCAAGGGCCATCCAAACATCACGTTATGAAGTAAGGCCAATCACATAAGAAAATACTTCCTCGGTCATTGAGGAAAGAAGCCAAGAGAGAAGCATCTGATATTTGTGAAACCAGATTTCATAATCTGGGTTGAGTTCTTAAACATATGGATTGGAAGAAGAAGCTCAAGTTGGGGAGGGTTTAGGTGTAGAACCATCAACAAACCCATGAAGCTTTTGGTAATTGATAATCAGAAGAAATTGAGTCTTCCAAGCAAGATAATTTTTTTCATTAAGTTTTACAGAAAATGAATGATTTGAAGAAGAGAAAAGGGGAGCAGAGATTGGAGATAAACTAGAATTGGTAGTAGCAGAAGCAGTGTGTTCTGAGGATATCAACATAGCTTAGAAAAATTTTAATGGTATTAGCCTAGTGAAGCTCTGATACCATGTGAAATCGAATGAACAAAAGAATTTAGAGAGAATAATTTTTCTATAACTCTTATTGTATCTTAGATTTACATTCACATATATACATGTTTGTAACTATGAGATAAACACTAGACTAAGATAACTACAACAAATATAAGATAAGAGTTGAGATTTAAATAAGTATGAGTAGAGATAATGCATATCAGTTTTATTAACACTAAGTACCTTGGTGTTAAGTTAGCAAATCGATATAAGCTAGCACCTCTTATGGTGCTATTTACATGTGCTTAGCATTAACTCTAAATATGATTGTAGTGTCATTATTGACCCCTCTACGATCACTAGAGTATTACTCGAGTTTCTCAATAGGGTGTCATAAAAAGTTTGATTTAGAAGAAGAATATAGTACTTACTATGTATATTGTTTTGCTCATTAACTCCAACTCATCATTGTTGTTGCTAAAAAGCATTCAAGCATGGTCTCTTTTCAATATTGTTATACATTTGTGTCATGTTGTTTGAGGTTCTTAAAAATGCAAATTTATGCTTTGAGAAAAGCAATTAAAGAAAGTAATTGAAGGGAGTGGAAAATGTGAAATAGAAACTGAATGAGGTTTAAATCAAGAATTAACATTGAAGAGACTAGGAGATACTAATTGTAGTTCTCATTATGATACGTTAATTAACTTGATGCATTTATTTTCTTTTGCAATTATTGTTCTTGAATTTGTATTTGTGTTGCTTTTAATGAGAAAGATTTGAGAATCACAAATGACATGTCATAAGTTTTATAAAGAAGGAATCAAGATATTGTAAATGTCATACATCTTGTTAAAGTGTCAAAATATTGTTTGCAAATGGCGAAAGTTGATGATTAGAAATCTTTATTACTTATGGTCAATGTGATATAGATAGAATAGAAATGGATGATTTGTACACAAATAAAGGGAGGCGAAGGAGAAAATTTGAATAAATGACAAATATTCATTACCATCATGTTGAGCTATTTTTACTTTGTGATGGACATGCATCTTTTAAGAGCTTAACAATTAATTTGATAAAGTGAACACAAATTTGCTTTTATGGATGGTATGTCTTGATCTTATGACTCATTTTTGCTATTTTATATGGCAAACTAATTGAACTTGCAAAATTTTACCTATATGAATTTTCTCTAGTTGCTCTACTTGGT